>JAFELO010000361.1:1006331-1080378 GCA_017140195.1 Eumaeus atala | reverse complement strand
CGGGCATGGATGCTTCGGTGCGTATCTATGTCGAATCCGCCGGGAGATGGAGGTGTGCTGCATTGTGTGTGGCGCTGCGAATGACACGGCCCAGCACACCTTAAAAGTGTGCCCTAGATGGGCCGTGCAGCATTATAATTTGGTAGCGGCGCTGGGAGGGACGAACCTCTCACTGTTGAGCGTGATCTGTTTAATGCTCGAGAGTGACAGGTCCTGAGAGGCGATGGCGTCCTTCTGCCAGACGGTCATGTCCCAGAAGCAAGCCGCTGGACGGGCCAGAGAGGAGGAGATGGAGGAAGGCCTTTTTCGCGGACGACATATGGGTGTGCGGCGAAGGTGCTATGCGCAGCTTATGCCACCACTTTAAGTGGGCCAGGGGTTAGGATGGGCATCTGACCCTATTTCACGTCCGCAATGTCAAAGGGGGCTGATCTGGGTTGTCGGATAGGTCCCTCTATTCTGGAGGAGCCGGGTCCCTTACGAGCGTAAGGCCAGTCTCCGAGGTGCCATGTTGCTAACAGATCCGGGGCACCTCCGTTTAGGCGGCCGACTGCACATGCAAAGTTTTAGTGGGTAAGCGGTTCATACGCGAGTCCCACACATCCATCGGATCTCGCCCAAGACCGGCAGTTCGTAAATGCATTTCCTCGCGAAACCAAAAAAAAGTATATGTTAATCAAATTTGGTCACATGCCTGAGGGAAGAAATTAAGACAGAACAATTCATCGATAAAAGTCCGCGCTGTCCAATTATTGACTTAACAATTAAAACAAAATAGCGTCTGTGCAATGTTGCACATTATGCTCCGTTTTCATTTCGCGCTGAAGATGTCAACATTTAGAATTTTAACAACAAATAGCGGTCAAAAATGGAAAATACCGGTTAGTTAAAATTATAGGTTTT
Source organism: Eumaeus atala (assembly GCA_017140195.1). Lineage (NCBI taxonomy): Eukaryota > Metazoa > Arthropoda > Insecta > Lepidoptera > Lycaenidae > Eumaeus > Eumaeus atala. The sequence goes on along the minus strand of JAFELO010000361.1, from coordinate 1,079,475 downwards.
CTATATATATATTTTTTTATGGTAAATAAGTAGAAATTAATATTAATGCGTAATCCGGAGATATTTGATTTACAACAAATCAAATTACATATACTAAGTAACTCTCATATACGAAAATTTTGACAGACAAGAAATTTTCTGGTACTGGGATGGGGACATGTAAATTCGATGGCCTCTAATATTTAAGATTCGTAAGTTTTATGTTTCCTAAAACTTGCCAATAGCAAAACAACTATTCATATAATTTATATATTCGATAGAGAAGATAGTGTTTGGCACCTAAAATAATATATTCTCCAAAAAGTCGCCCATCAAAGAAATATATAAAAAAGTTCAAGGGCTTGTCAAAACAAAATAATACACTTTATTTTAAAATGCTCACTTAAATAGAAAATATATACTAGCACACCTCTACCTCTTCGGGGATAATAGACTGAAGGTACTTTTTTATTTTATTTTTTATCAAAAATCGTCATAATTTTATTACTATTATGACAATAATTACAAAATTGCTTTAAAGATAAAATGAAAATATTGTAGTGGGGCCAAGTACAGTGAGCCCCAACCTAACAATCAGTACTCTAAAATCTAACTTTGTGATAGACATGTAAAAAAGTATTATAGGCACTTAAATTATAAATTAACATTATTATATTTAAAAAAAAAACAAAAATATCTAATGTAACATTTTCTTCTTGTAGATTGCATCAAAAGGAACGTCATTGTTTACATGTAGTTTTGCCAAGTTTGCATTTTAATTTAACTGCAATGTGTTAATTAATAACAGTAGTTTTTATCATAACATATTTTTTTATGTTTACTACAATTTAACATGGATAAGGGGTAAGCTTAATTAATACTTTTTTATGACCGTATAGTTATCAGTTTTGTTTTGATTATTGATAGGGCGCGCGCGGCCATATTGATGGAACAGCTGTCGCGCGTACGTTCTGTCTCTGAAGTTTTCTTATTTTTTTCGTTCATTTAAAAAAAATGTGTTATCAATACAAACAAAGACTACGTTTTAGTGACAAAAGAGTGTAATATATGTAAGTTTTCGTGTAATGGGTGTGATTTACTACTAAAACAAAAATGTCTTGCGGTTTACGAAACTACGAAGGCAATGACATCTCCAAGGTGGATTTAGAATTTCATTCTAAATGGAATAGATTTTCCGACTGGCTTCATTGTATTTGCGTGGTCACATTTGACTTGGAGCTGGGTCAGGCCATGGAAAGTGTCTACCCTCCTGACGTTAAGTTATCTGATCAAGAGAAGTGCAACATTTGTTATTTAGCATTTCCAGATTCCAACTCTGGTTGCATGGGAGACACGCAGTTTCACGTCCGACTGCGTTCTCGTGCTCCACTCACACCACAGCAATTAAGGTATAACGAGGACGGTGTGCCCACTTTACGCGCAGATTGCACTCACTACTGGGGCTTCGTTTACTTTCGCCAAGTGAAGGATCCATCTTTACCACGTGGATATTTCCAGAAAAGTTTAATTCTATTATCTCGTCTGCCATTTATTAACTTGTTTTACAAAGTAATACAATTAATTGCCCCGAAACATTTCGAAGATGGTGAAAGCAGCCTTGAAGCGGCATGTCATGATATAAATAGGTGGCCAGTGTTAGATGCGGGACAAAATATGATGTTACCTGTCTTAGGCAGTGTCTTTCAATCCTACATTCCTAATCAACAAACTGGCAAAGTAGCTCGCTCAGACATCTTGAAGCCCATAGAATCATTAAATGTACCACACATTATGGCATCTATACAAGACGTAAATGTGTTTGATCCTTTATCAAGTTTAATTTCCCATCTTCATCTTCTATGGGAACTAGTTTTAACTGCAGAGCCAATAGTTGTCATGGCAAGTTCCCCTACAGAGTGTTCGGCATTAGTACAAGCATTGACAAATTTAATTCAACCACTTCCATATACTGCAGAGCACAGACCATATTTCACAATACATGACAGTGAATTTAAAGAATTTACTCGCAAGCAATTCAATCCACCTTGTGTAATACTTGGTGTTACAAATCCATTCTTTACAAAGACCTTGCAACATTGGCCACATACTATCAAACTCAGTGACTCATTTTCTATTAAAACAAAATTAAGAAAAGTTGGAAGTGTGAAACAGTTAGATTCTGCACCTGGTCTATACACACAGTATAAACCATTTTTAGAGAAAGATAAGACAATAATAAAGAAGCTACATAATGGTGTGAGAACAGAGCGACCATCAGAAGTACAGACGGCAATGGTTAAAAGACATCTTCTAGAGTTAACTCAAAGTTTCATGATTCCATTAGAAAGGTATATGGCATCATTGATGCCTCTCCAAAAGAATATATCTCCATTTAGAGCACCACCAGTTCCAAACCCCTTTAATCCTGAGGACTTTTTTGCAACCATACAGCTTGCTGGTCCACACTTGACTACAGGTATTAAAGGTGATTGGGTAGGGTTGTACAGACACTTCTTTAGGACACCAAACTTCAGCGCTTGGTTCCATGAACGACATGGCAAGTTAACTAATAAACTACATGCCTTACAATTAGAAGCGTTGGCTGAGAGTGATCTGAAGAAGTGGTCAGTTAATAAGAAGGAAGTTGAGATTGTTGATATGGTTCTTAAGTTACGTGAAGTTTTAAGAAGTGATCCTCCAGTGGCTGGAAACACTCGAACATTATTAGCAAAGCGTTTAGAAGAATTAAACAGTGTCCTACCAGAAGATATGAAGTCCATACTGAATGCAAAATCGTGACATATAACCTGCTGCTCCTTAGGACTGAATGGTGGCAGCGATAAATGCATATTTCAGATGAAAAAATATCAACAAACTGTGGCATGTAATTAGGATATTTCACCAAGTGTTTCACTTGTTAATTAGTGGAAATTTCTTTCCATTGTGAATTTTAACCATTTTATTATTATCTGAAATTTTATTTTCACACATTGTATAGAAACAATGAACTTGTCAATGAAGGAAAACATAAACAATAACAATTTGATAATAATGAAATAATTTGCCAAATATATTTTTGGAGTTCTTTTAGCCATGCATTCTTAGCTAGAATTATTTAAGTAGTACTTAGCTGTTAATGTAGGGTATAAATTTTGTGCCTAAATAATAAGAAAATAATGTAACGTTTTTATACCATCTTCATCATAAATCTTGTTTAGGTTATAGCACAACCATAGAAGCCATAACACATAAAAACAATTATTAAATTTAAGTTTGTGTCCTTGTATTATAACTATTAAAATTATTATAAAATTTTATAAATTTTAAGGTAATTTGAGAGGGGTTATCCATAAGTACTTTGTGTACTATTTAACTTCCCTTCATTATATGATAAATGTAAATCTTTTCAATTAATACTCTTTTAGACTTAATGTTAGTGATAGAATTATGGTTAAGTTGTGTATATTTAGATTCATTTATATACTATTATTATTACATCACAATACCAAAATAAAGCAACCAGACCTTACCCACAGTGCATTTTTGTTGATCCCCATTGCCTAGTGCTGGATGGCACCCCAGTTAGTATAGTACTGAATTTGGAACTGTTTGGAAAAATCTTTTATATTTTCAGCCAGATTGTGTGTGTTTCAAAGGAAAATAATGTTAAAAAAATATTTTCATTTACAGTTCATACAAACAGTGATTCATGTTGACACTGGATATGCATTGATACAATAAAGTAAGAAAGTAATTGGACTGACTTAAAATTTACTAATTGGCTTAAGAATCTCACTTGATTTAGAAATTTAACATATGTAATTTATAAAAATAAGTATTTGATAATTAAATATTATTTAAATGTAGTGATATGTAAAATTAACTCTTATCATATTGTAAATGTTCACACATGTATGATATACTTTTAAACAAGGCCTCAAGGATACTATAGTTATATAATTTATAACTATTATTACTATACAAGTTCAATTTTACTAGTGAACTATCCTTTAGATTTAACGGTGGCTAACAACCTATCAGTACCACTGCAGACATAATTCAGGCATCTGCTACAAGGTGGTCTTGCAGTTTCCATTCGTTTTTGTACATGTGTACCTAATTTAATTTTTTCATGCACATCATTTCATTAATCCAATATACTCAATCTGATTTTTAAACCAGTACCTTAAATATTAACTACTTTATGTAGGAATGCCTACATAAATTGGTTGAATTTATGTGTACCATTTGTACTTCTGTGGGCTAACTTGTATTCATTTATAACCTATAGTCTTACCATGGTCACAATAAGTTGATCAATTTATTATTTCTGTTCCTTGATACTAATGTTTAGCAAACAGCTTATCTGATGTATAATAATATAAGTTGTAAATATACAGTATGTGTTGTGTAAAATAAAAGATTTAATTTTCCTAACATTTTTTATTTGTTACTTAAATAAATATTGTGCTTTCCTGTTCCAATATGGGACATAACATTGAATGCAGGACAACTTGTATGCATGCACACTAATCTAAACAAGCTATAGACATGGCCTGAACGTCTATATAAGCTTGACAGATCTTTTGTGCTCATAAAACAAACCTAAAAATATTGACTATTTACATAAAACTAACAGTGGGGATGATGGCATCACATTCTCATATATCTTGCTTTACTCCATATATTATCATTATCAGTGACTAATGTGTAGATTCCTGCTAAAGTGAGTCCAGTGGCAGCACCCAGGCCCATAGACCGGAGACCACCAGTGCATTTGTATAATATTCCTGTAGTGGTGGCAGCTATGAAAGTGTTTGCAGTGTCTTCTTGATCACGCAGCCATGTAACACCTAGAGCTATAGTTGAATAGAATGATGCTATTATCCCAAGTGTGCAGCCAGTTGTAGTGCCTAAAAAGTAATTATAAATTATTGTGGAATTTGATAAATTACAATCTTTTATATCTCAGATCATAATATTTTTAGTAAGAGGTAGTGTCATGTTGCATTGTAGAAGAAATTGGGGCCCAGTATGGCTGGGGATGTACCTATTGTTCACATATCACTAAGTAGCATGAATCAATAGATTTTCTGAGGTTTGTGAGTAGTGGGTGGCCCTTTGCATGCCAACAATAATATGGTAATTCAGATGTGTATGAATATCTCTAGATGTCAAAACATTACTATGCTATAAAAAAATCTCATGTCTGTGTTTGTACAAAACTAAATTTCCTCTAAAATTATTGAGTGATTTTTTATGAGATTTTCTGTGTACATACAGGTCTATGAATCTGTTGTAAAGTCAAATTTATCTTAGATATTTCCACATAATCAAAATTTCTGCTGTATGACAATACCTTGTTTCATAACATAATTAATTAACTGTGTTCTTCTAATTTTCCCAGTTTGTCCGGCAAGTGTTGTTGCTCTTAAACCCTTGTACAATCCTGCCATGCCACCTAAACCTGAAAATTATGAAAGTACCAAATGTATAAGCAGGTATCTTAAAAACGTCAGTGTGGTCACTTATCTACTATCATTTGTATTTTATAAGGTTCTTTATGTCTAATACTAAGTCTTAGGTAAATTTTGGCCATGGTGGCCATCTGTATAGAGACTAGCCAACTGTACAGGCATATGTGCACTCCCTATTCCCTCATTTCGTTTCCGATGGGACAGCAGACCAACACAATGCAGGAGGCAAACTGGGTGCATGACCAATGGCTTAAAATTGCTCTCCAAGGCACGGGTGTACGACATCTGACTTCAGAATGTTATTAGAATTTGAAATATCCCAAGAAATCTTTGATCAGATCCAGGACCAGCCCAGGACCTCACGACTGTGGTCGAACATGCTTACCACTAGACTTTTAGCTGAATATATATATATATATAAAATATCTGTGTACTTATGAGGACTCATCTGACCTGTTAGCACCCATAACACAAGTTCTCAATGTGATAACAGAAAATTAATACATTTTACAAATTGAAGAAATGATATGATTTTTATTACCAAATACATATAATACAAATATAGACTTAGATGTGATTCGAACCTGCAAAGTAATAACACACATATGCTATGTGACAGATGGACTTTGTGACAGATGCCCACAAATGTTATGATTGTCCCAATCCCTTGTGTGCTCATTTCACTTCAATATCTGGTTGCATTTTAATCAGTTTTAGTGACAAGACATAATATGTATACCCCTTGTTGTGTGTGGGTTGTTTTTCAACTATAAATAAATAAATTAAACATGTCCAAATAAATTGTACTTAGATCTAATAAGTCAAATGTTCAAAGAGCTTGTGACCCAATAATGAGATCAATAGATACTCAACAATTGTTTTTAATTACTTAAACATATACTTACTTTATAGTATACAATACGTGGAAGGTGATCACAAGAATAACATCTTATCATAGTAGCAATTAGAATATTAATAATTTTGTAACATTTTTGGAGGTTATATTCACGTACCTGAGCCAGACATAAAGGACATTCCAATAATAGGTAAAGCGACGTTGGAGCGCCTTGCGGTAGATGCCATATGACTTTCATCGGGATACAGGAACTCTGGTTGCATTTTCGGAACAATATTCGGATCGAAGTTCAGATATGGAGACAAGCTTGCACTCGCCTGTTTATTTTTCTCTTCATTTTTATTTATTGGTAATATATCACCGAATATCGACATTTTCGTTTCTAAATATAGCACTAAATGATTCTAATCTAGCAAACTGAAATCGCAAATTATTTCGCAATTTTCTAAAGGGACTAAGGGATTTGTCAAATTTGTCAATTGTCATATATTTTTTATTGACTGCTTCCTCCTTCTTTCGCTATCTGATAATATCTATATTACCTCTATGACTCTCCTCTTTGGGAACACTAGTGCGATAAAATACATTCTAATGTTCTTTTGAGACTGCTAGCTTATTTAAGACTCTTCCACAGTGGGCGTTTTCCAATTAGACACTCAGGCACAATGTGCACATGCTGTCATTCCATTTAGTGTGTAATGTTTCACTTGCGTTACAACGCTGCTTTAGAAGATGAATGTTGTTACGTGAGAAATAATCCCTTACAACGCTTCGTTATCAGGTACATACTACACACGCAAGAAAAATCTCTACGCGTTAAGACGCACTGTGTGTCATTGTGAACTAATATTTTAAAGTTTTACAGTATACAGAGGGCGCCAGAAGATGTGCGTAAAATAATAAAAACGGCAAAATTACATGAATCAGAGCTAACTGAGGTAACACAAGTCTTACGATTGCCAGGGTCCAGTAAAATTAATGATAACTTAAGGCTAATGCTTCTGGATGACACTCTATTAAGGGAAATAGAAGCGGGCAACCAAATGATATTTAAAGGTACTTGTGTTTTAGACATTAATTACCTACTTGATATATCCTATATTTTTATGTCATATATAAATTTAAATTAAATCATTTTTAAGGTGATCCGGACGAAAATGTTGTATTGTGTACTAATAATAATACCTATGATGTAAAAGAAGCTGAGACTTCTAACAGCCTTTTACTCGTCCCTGGACTCTTGTTTGCCGCATCAACTGGCTTAGACGAAACTGTCGCAAATAATTCAATCGAATGCGATTCTGATAATTCTTTTGAAAAGTCCAATACCAGCCTTAATAAATCTACAGATTCAGATGACGGCAAAGCTCCAAGGATGATAGAACACAAAGATATTGTAAATACATTTTTTACGTACTACGAACTAAAACCATGTAAGCCTCGTCTTTCCAAACTGCGGAAACTTCTAGAGCCGTCTAAATATCGGGGTCCAGAACTTGAGTACGCAATAGATAAAACGAAATTGCTTTCTTACGATGACATATTTGATCAAGTACAAGCTTCAAAGAAGGAACTTGATGAGGAGCTGGACAAGATTCAGGCAATAAAAATCGATGACAGTTACAGATTACTAGAATTCGATTATGAATTTCGAGTGTTGTCATATATGCTCGATCTCATAGAAGAAAATTCGTGGGCTTTAGATAAAATATCCAAAGAAGAAACACTGAACAGTTTGAAAGATCTAATTCCGCCAACAATATTGGAATCGGTTTTTAGATTTTACTCGGAAGAATCTATAAATGAATCCGACATACAATATTATAAGTATAAAGAAGATAAGGTCTGTAGATTCTTAGCACGAGTCCTATTAAATAGTGCCGGAAAGTTTAATTTAGCAGAATTCATGCAAGCGTGGAAGGATTCAGTTCCAGAAGGAATGGTAGCTGATGTAAGTTTTGAAAGTTCTAAATACGTAGGTACCTTCATACTTTCTCCATTGATGTAATTTCGCGTACTGCTCAAGTCTGACCGATTCTCCTCATCGATTCGTATACTTCATAAATCAGATCCACGTACCCATTCATGGAATCATTCTTCACTGTCACATTCTTTCTTCCGTCTGATGCGTGTGGCCATCGATGCAATCTAGCGTACCCTGGGTTTACGTGTAACACTACTTAAAGTATAGCGATATATCCAGACATATAGTTAATGTTATATGTTCAGGAATCGCAACTGTCTGGAGTCGCGCTCATCGACAAGATTAGTACGCCACAAGTGATATGGAGCTTCGAGGAGGACGATCTGCCGGAAAACATAAACGATCGGTTCAAAGTGCTGTTCCAAACTAAAGCCAAGTGGACTGTGGACGAAATATCACCCTACATACAGTGAGTATTTTATTTTGGATAAAAGCGAAGACAACATCGTCGCCATTAACAGTGAATACGACGTTGTTGACGTTGTCAAGGAAATTCCGCTAAAAGTATATTCAACATTCCTGGTTGAATTAAGGATAGGTCAATTGCTCAGGACAGAAATCAGGTAGATAGCCTACCTAGCCGTGAGGTGATAGGTTTACATTAGTTCATTGTATAATTAAATATTATATGTGTTGAAATTTTTAATCCTTACTAAAAGAAATCTGTTCCTTAATCTACACGGAAATTTAATCTGGTAACATTTATCCACTTTCAGATTATATGCGACAGAGAAGCTGAACGTGAACGCACTTTTGACAAAGTATGCGCGCGCTTCAACACAAGATGGCGTCCGAATGTTTTCTGCGAAGCATATGAAATAAAGAGTTGTTTTAAATTGGATGATTTTTACACTATTTTAATTTTATGGTCTTCCTCTCGTTAAACGACAGTCGTATTTTTATTTTTCGGTTAAATTGCAGAAGATACAAGGTAATGGAATACTTGCAGCACAGCTATAACTTATCTAATCGTGTGACTAGATAAAACACGAAATGTAGAATATTGATGTCTTACGGGAATGTTACTCATTATAACAAAACTACTTTTACGGATTTTATCGCGGCTTATTTAAATTTAAAAATTTTAAGTCCAAGGTTTCAATGGCTTTACGGCTACCATGGTCACGGGCGGACTGCGGTGACAGATGTCCTGATGTCACGTATTAAAATACCCGAATAATTATAAATATTTCGTCCTAAGTCAAACAACGCCATTTAGTAGCTGAAACGTGCACCTTTTGGGTAATACGAGGGGTGATTGATACGAGGGTGGATCTAAAAGTTCTAAGCCCGACCAAAAAATTAAAGAAAAGTGGATCTAAATTTATTTTTATTTTTCGACATAGTCTCCATCTAGTTCAACACACTTCTTCTTTCTTTTTCGGGGGGATAAGCAGGTCAGGTGGACCTGCTTATCCCCCCGAAAAAGAAAGATTCCGGAAGGTCGGCGAAATAATTGTTTACTGCGACTATCACCTCATCTTTGGTCGAAAATTTCGAGCCACCCAAATGTTTTTTTAAATTTGGAAATAAATGATAATCCGAGGAGGCTAAATCCGGCGAATAAGGTGGGTGGGGCAGCGCTTCGTAGTCACAATCATGGATTACAGACATTGTTTCAACCGAAGTGTGAACACGTGCATTGTCTTGATGAAACAAAACTTTCTTACGCAACATTCCCGGCCTTTTTTCATTTATTTCTTCCCGGAGTCTCCGTAAAAGGTTACAATAATAACTAGAATTTATAGTTTGATCTTTCGGTAAATAATCTACAAAAATAATGCACTTCGCATCTCAAACAACAGAAGCCATGACTTTGCTAGTCGACAAAACGACCTTAGCCTTTTTCGGTGTAGGAGAGTCTGATCTTTTCCACTGTTTGGATTGTTGCTTTGATTCAGGAGTATGGGGGTGAACCCAGCTTTCATCCATGGTAACAAATCTAGACAAAAAGTCCTCAGGACCAGTCTCAAAAAGTTCCAAACAGTCTCGCGAAATTTTGTATCGAATTCGTTTTTGTTCAGCTGAAAGCAACCTCGAGACCCAGCGAGCAGAAACCTTATGGAACCCCAGCTCTTCCGTTATTATGTGATGCACCCGGACATAACTATTTTTTGTTATCTCAGCTATCTTACCAATGGTCAAACGTCGGTCGCCCAGTATGGGATCACAAATTTTATCGATGTTTTCTTTTGTTGTAGAGGATGTAGGCCTTCCAGTCCTAGGATCATCTTTAATGCTCTCACGACCGCGCTTAAACTCAGCTACTCACTTCTTGACACTGGAATACGATGGAGCAGACTCCCCCAAAGTGCTCACCATATCTTGATGGATGTCTCTTGGTGATAGGCCTTTTTTATTGAGGTACTTAATGACTGCACGGAGTTCAATTTTCTCCATTATTGAAAATTGTGTCAGATTGCTTCAAACAAATAATCACAGAAAAATTATATTGTGCAGTATCGGAATGAAACTGCGCACAATAAATCAATATGACACATACTAACAAATGACGGTAGATTTAAAAAGATTTCATAGCTCCATGTAGGTTAGGCCAGGAACTTTTAGATCCACCCTAGTAAGTATCAGAAACGAAAAGGAAAAAATTTTTTCTTTGTCGTTTCGGATACTTTAATAATCTATATAATTTTTTTATTTTTCAATGTATTTTCGTTCTACCTCGATGCGTTTAGTCCATCGCCTCTCCAATGCCGTTACACCAGTTTCATAAAATGTTTTCTCTAACCCAGTTGACAGTGAGCAAACGCGGCACCCGTCGCACGCAAAGCTTTTTTATAGTTGGTGTAAAATGTTAAAACGCTTTCGGAGGACATGTTTACCATCTCTGCTGAATGCTGAATCTTTTTGATCATGTCCGGATTCGTGACTTCATTTGGACGGCCAGATCTTTTGGCGTGATCTTTTACCCAGGTGTGAATTTTACTCAATGCAGAAATAGTACTACCCAAAACACTGTCTAGTTTAACTTTAAACTGGGTTGCTGTTTTCCCCTTTATAACACTTTATCACAGCACGAATTTCGTTTCTTTCCATTGTTAAGAAAATTTACGTCGAAGAAAGTTCTAGGAACGCACAAATTCTATCCGTTCGAATATGAATTTAGGCGTTCTATTTTCGAAAAGATGATAGAATGTAATGTAATAAATTTTGTTTGCCTGTCTTTTTTTAAGTTCGTCGTTTCGGCCAGTTATCAATCAGCCCTCGTAATATTAAAATTAACCTAACAACAGGCGGCATGTGATACACGTAAAGCACGTAAGAAAAAATTATAGCAGTGAGGGTGCCTCTCGCTCGCATTTGTTTTTTATTGTGAGTATCCGGTGACGGTTGAAACGGATGAGGAAAGGAGGGCAACGCATCTGTATTTCATGAATGCGGATCCGATTACTCGTTCGCCCCCTGTGCTTTGTAAAGAAATCAGTCTACAAATTTGCTAATAATGTCACTGCCATTAATGAATAATTATTAAATTGAAGTGGATGAATTCAACACGACATTGAGGTTTTCAGCGGCCTATACACCTAACGGTTCCTATCATGTGCACGTTCCACGAGGATATTTAATTTACTGCGTATCTGTGAGTATGAGAACAAATGTCGGGTACATTGAATAAATATATTTATTGGCAATAACATTTCAACATAAACTTAATATAAAAGTATATAATAGAATTAAATCTAGATTATTCTAAAACACAGCCTTATTAATTAATTTCAATACGTCGTTATGTGCTGCAGATTCATACAATTTTGTATTTTTGTGTTCTCTTATTACTTAGAATAAAACACAATATGCGTACTTTCATATCACTCATCTAAGGTAAAATTTTAATTCTCGGTTCGGGTGTTTAGTCTCGAATGAGAAAGTAAACTAATTTGTAACCAAATAGCTTATTAACTAAAATCTTCTATAGTTATTACAATACATCTACTTTTACGGTTATTATCGAGGTTTATTAAGTTATTTATGTAGCCCGACGTTTCAGAAGCTTTACAGCAATCATGATCATGTAAAGCTTCTGAAACTTCGGGCTACATAAATAATTTAATAAACCGCGATAAAATCCATAAAAGTAGTTTTATATTAATAACTAACATTCGCGTAAACTTAAGACATCAATTAAATACTACATTGTATAAAGTATTTTAGCGAAAAAAGTAATCCATCTAGGAATTTATCTTCAGTAGTGTCTTCATATCGCATATATTTTGTGCCTACAGCTGGACACCACAAGTGCCAGCTAAGACTGTTGGATGTTTTTCCTCAGTTTGTTCAGTTCGTCCCACATCTCGTTGGGCATGTCTGCGCCGACTTCTTCCTTGAAGTACTTCTCTATGCAGTCAGCCTGTAAACATATATAAGATTCGTGAATAAATAATGTTAAAATTGGATGTCTTGTAATTTGTGGTCGTACTCCTGTGAAAGGATCTGAACTACTTTGACCTATTTTGGTGAGTGTAGTGTGAGAGTACTTGATTATAATATGGGTCTCCTCGCAGTTTGACGGATGCCAGAATGAATGGCGGCGCGTCGGGCTACTACTAACCTCTTGCAACCAGAAGTCTTTGGGAATACTGAAGAGCTCCTTCATGTTGATCTCTCCCAGATCCTGGGTCTGCAGGGCTCCGGGGGCGGGCACGTAGCCCAAAGCGGTCTCCGCGTGGCAGGGCTCGTCATCGCAGCGGCGGAGCACCCAGTCAAGCACGCGGGAGTTCTCACCGAAGCCGGGCCACAGGAATTTACCCTGTACAAGTAAATACAACACTTAAATTGAGGCCAAATTAAGAGTTATTGTGATTAGAAACTCGATGAAACAAAAAATGCGTCACGAAAGATGATGATGCATGGGAACTACTGGTTACTTTTCTTAAATCTTTGATATTAATCGTCTTAGTAACATTATAATAAAGAAAACTTGTATGGCATTTTTGTAACCGTTTCACGTGAAAACTGCGGAACTTATTTGGCAGAAATTTGGTTTACACATCTTCACCCAGCTCCCTTTTTTATATAATAAATTTGGTACAACAGACTACAATCTGGAATAACCTTAAAATGTTCGCTTCTTTATCTACCAGATTAACACATACCAGCGTGGGTTACAGACTTCCAGAAATGAATAAGCGTGAGGTTACAGATGTTAGAGGTTTAAGGTTATTACCTGTTGATCTTTCCTGAACCAGTTGACGTGGAAGATCTTTGGCATCTTCCTTCCAGCCTGTGGCATGGACAGCCAGTGACGCAGATAGTCGCCGAAGTTGTAACCGAAGAATGGACGCATCGCGAACGGGTCGTGCATTATAACTTTGCCCTGAATTAATAAATTACATTTGTCAATTACACATGTTATAAAATCAATTCTTTTTATAGTTGAATCGGATGAACACCACTCCGCAAGCTAAAAATAATGTACTCCTCCGCAGTGTTGGTAATACACAAAAGTTGAAAGTCTCCGACCAGCGAGCGTTACTAGTGGTAACGTAAGGCACCGAGACTAAAAAAGGGCCTAAAAGTTACGTGAAACTAAACTTACCGCATGCTCTGCGGCTGCCGTAGCTTCCGACCTCATGGATGCGCCCATGAACACCCCGTGCGCCCAGTCCCTTGCCTCCACCACCAGCGGCACACCCTTAGGCCTCCGTCCTCCCAGGAGGATGGCCGATATGGGCACTCCTTCCGCACTCTCCCAGTTGTCGTCTATTATCGGGCACTGGTCGGCTGGCGAGCAGAATCTGGAAATTACAATATTGTCAGTTCCAAGCGGATGCTTAGTGTGGATCGCTATGGTCTATCATTCGCTGCAGGAAACTTCCTGACTCTACCTGTCTCCAGAGGAATTTCCAATATGTAACAGTGAGAAAACGAGAGTACATCCGGAATCTGTTACGTCCTTCAAAATAGGCACAAATATAGAAGGAATGATGAAGGAAGTAGTTACACGATATTTATATTATATTCTTTGTCAATCCACTGCCTCACAAGGGCCTTCTTTATTAAATCAAACTTGTCATTAAATGAACAGCCCCAGTTTGTGCGTTGCGACTCACATTGAAATTGAACAAGCATTGACCAAACACTTCAGTTTACAAAACCTTTGTCATCTGTTCTTCTGAGTATGTGACCATCCTACTTACCTTTTTATGAGCTTTTCCTCCTTTCGAAACGTGATTAATAAATAAGTTTATTTATGAAACATATTGAGAATATTTCCAGAAAGATCATACCTCGAATTAGGATGCGCGGCAGGTGTTTTGCTGTCAGGAGTCCAAGCCTGTCCCTTCCAGTCGATAAGGGCGGCAGGCACGTCGCCCATTCCCTCCCACCAGACACCTCCATCGGCAGTTTCCGCCACGTTTGTAAACACCGTGTTTTGGAAGACGGTGGACATAGCGATCGGATTGGTTGACTTGGATGTACCTGTGAAAACATTTTTATGAGTACTGATATTCCATTTCGAGTCGTAGAACGGTCAATCCACTATTTGATCGTTATGACAATCCACCAGAAGACCAATTATGACTGATAACTTACCTGGTGCCACACCAAAGAAGCCATTCTCAGGGTTTATAGCCCGCAGTACTCCGTTCTTGTCGAACTTCATCCACGCGATATCATCCCCGACGCACTCCACCTTGTACCCCGGGAGAGTTGGAGTCATCATAGCCAAGTTGGTCTTGCCACAGGCTGAGGGAAAGGCCGCTGCGATGTACCGCTTTACGCCTTGGGGATCTGTGATGCCAACGATCTGGAAACGAAAATTCAAAATAGCAAAATTTTGAGATTTATCCACGTGTGCGGGTAGCATTTGTTACATTAGATTAGATAGTCTTTTATAAAATAAATTCTACAAGGCTATTAAAAGTATTAAAAGTTAATTTCTAAGTTTCAATGCCAATAAAATATCCGAAGATAGAAAAACATGAGTCTTACCAGCATGTGTTCAGCAAGCCACCCTTCTCTTCTGGCCAGCACGGAGCCAAGGCGGAGCGCGAAGCATTTCTTGCCCAGTAGACTGTTACCACCATAACCGCTTCCTGCAAGGAGTTTCATCAATCCTAAGTATCACTTTTTACTCGAAGATTTATATTTTTAGCATCAGTATTCTCGAAGTGTACTCATGTACCTTGCAATAGTAAGGCTTTGTGTGGCTTTTGGTTTGATTATATTTATCACCAGTTTCAATCGCATGTCAGCTCTCAGTAATCTTCTCTTTTAAAATTTGGATTTTTTTAACTTCTTATAGTCTCGAATACTCATTGAAAATGCATTCATCGCTGCACTTTAGTGAAGGAGTTATTATGGAGGCAAAGGAACCGTCAGAGCTTATTGATGACTATTATAAACATCTCCCACAATCAACCAGAACCAAATACCAGGATATACGTACCATAGCTAACAATCTCGTTATCTAGTGGTCTGTGCAGAATGATGGTCCTCTTGGGGTCACAGGGCCAGCCCACGGTGTTGACATTACTGCCGCCGCCAACCGAGTGCAAGCAGCGCACGAACTGCTCATCCTTGCGCAGAGCTTCCAACACTTTGCTTCCTACATTAAAAACAATACATTTATAGATTTAAAAGAGAAAAAGGGAGGGAAGGAATAAAAGGAGATAAAGAGGTTATATTTACTGAAGGTACGAACAAGCAGTGGAAGTGAGTTAAGTAGGTAATTGAGGGTAAGCCTATGGTTACGAACAACGTATGTTTGTGACAGTACATACAACAACAACGTATGTTTGTAACAGTATAAACAACAAAACGTATGTTTGTAACAGTATAAACAACAAAACGTATGTTTGTAACAGTATAAACAACAACAACGTATGTTTGTAACAGTACAAACAACAACATATGTTTGTAACAGTACAAACAACAACAACGTATATTTGTAACAGTACAAACAACAAAAACGTATGTTTGTAACAGTACAAACAACAACAACGTATGTTTGTAACAGTACAAACAACAACAACGTATGTTTGTAACAGTACAAACAACAACAACGTATGTTTGTAACAGTACAAAACTAAGGATGCGGGATCAGTATTCCACACTGTGTTACAAACCACTGGGAACACGAGAGTGTAAGGCATATTCATGCCAGTGTTAGCTACCCAGAATTACCGCGCCCGTGCAGGCTCGATTGCAAAAGGTAAAAGAAAGAATGTATCGGGATTGGAGGTGGCAGAAGAAACTAAGGAATGTGTCCGTACAGTGGGCTGGTAATGAGTTTACTTAAGCCTCTTTAGATAGCCTTGAACTTTTATTTAGCATTTGACAACAAAGACAAACTTTCCAGTGGAAACGCTTCGTTGTTCATTTTGGAAATAAAATCATGGTACAAGTAAGCCAACGAGAGCCGTCTGAAGACTACAGACATAACGTCGCTGTCACGTTTCGTGCAGTTTATGTGTAGCCGGTGGCCCATTGGGGGATGTTAGGATGTCCATAGGTGACGGTAGTGATCAAAGGGCTCTGATTTCTCGTTTGCCACTTATGCTATAAAAAATCTTCCTTTTACCCCATACTATATTTTATTTTATCCCTAACAACACAAACCAAACGAAACAGGGCTTTACAGGTATATCATCTTACAGGTCTTTATCTTACTGATAAGCTAACACATACGTACCAATTCTGGTCATGACTCGCATGGAGTAGGCCACGTATGGGGAGTCAGTCACTTCCACTCCGATCTTGGAGAGAGGGGAGCCGATGGGACCCATCGAGAATGGGATCACGTACATAGTGCGGCCTGCAGACAAAAATAATCAGTTTACTAGGATTTTTCATATAATTATATTACTCCATTCTAAAATTGTACTATTTTAAATCAATTGATAAAAAAATGTTGAAGCGAATTGACCCAGTATAAATTTCTTGATGATTTTTATTCGTCTCATCGAGTTCAAAAAAAGGCATCAAGGAACAAAGAAAAGTAATATATTCAACTTTTTTAACTTTATTGAATTTAATTTTTTACGTCGCAAGAATTGCACCCACGACATAGTTTGAGAGCTCACCTCGCATACATCCCGGGAACCTGTCGGCGACAGCTGTGTCATAGTCGGAGGGTGTGATGTAGTTGCCCAGAGCAGACTTCTGTCCGGCGCGCGCTACAGGCACCACGTCGCGTTCCTTCTCCGCGCAGATGAACGTCTTGGACTCCACTCGCGCCACGTCAGCGGGGTCAGTGCGCGTGAGCCAGCTACGACCACAGTATTATTTTAGATGTCGTCGGCAATACCTAATGCTTCGTTTGGCAATGCCAGACAAAGGCGTGAAGTGATAGATGTATATGAGAGTCTGGTGGCGCATTTAGTGGGGAAAGTAGGATTATGAATCTATGTTACCCTGCGTACGCTTCTGGGGGTCGCGTCAGTACCTACTCCCCGAAGAGCTCCGTATGTCAGCCTGTCTGGTTCCCTGGACTTCACACTGGAAGTCACAGCTCAGTTTTGAACACTAAAATGTCTTACCAGTTGTCGTATTTGGGTAGCGGGCGCACAGTTCCCTGCTGCTGCATGAGGTGCAGCAGCGCAGACGCCTCGGCCTCGGAGCCGTCACACACGTGCACGTGGTCGGGCTCGCAAAGCACGGCGCTGCGCTCCACAAAAGCGCGCACCTGATGTTGAACAAATAAGGAATCATTTTGTTAAGTCATTATTTAAAGAATTGTGATTGTCAAGTTCGTGATGTAGAAATATTTTTCATATGTGCTTATTTTAATGAAGAATTTTGAATAAGAGAAGTTAAATTTTTCATCATCAGCCGGACGACGTCCACAGTCGGACATAGGACCCCACAGATAAAGTTTTTATTTAGTTAAAAAAAAGAGAATTTTATGAATTTTCTTTCTGTCTAGCATTATCACAACGTTTTTTAAAAGTCCGTGGCCATGTTTTTCTTGATTCTTAAAATTAGCTTACCTTAGGGTTCAAAGCTGCAAGCTGTGGTGTTACTTTGACAGAGCCTCTCAAAGCTGTCTGATGTGCCGCACGGCTGCAGCCCAGCGCCACGCGTGCACATCTGAGAGAGATAGATATATTTGAAATAGCTTGTGGCTTTTTCCTACTGAATCGAACCGGTGCAAATAGAACATTAGTTGCATCTCATTAACGACCCCTACTTTACTGTTGTGCATCGGGAGTGGGGAATCGGATGATGTAAGGCAATATTTTACCACAAGCTCTCCTTATGCAGATGTTTATGTGAACAAAAGACTGTTTTCTTTACTAACATATAGTAGTTGTACCCATTAGAGATTTACGTCTTTACACTTGTGTCATAACATTGCGCAGTCTTCTCAAAGTGTATAAAAACAATTGCTCTCAAAATGCATGATTTTTTAATATTAGTTTATTTTTTGTATTGTTATGCACAAAGTTAAAGAATCAGTATAACTCATTGTTTATGTTAGAAATCCGCTTTGATGTCGTTATGAGTTCTTTGTCGTTTTTGACACAAATTAATAGAAATTTGATTTCATTTTCATGTGAAAATATCAAGTTACAGAATGTGTGAAGATACAAATTCGTAAATATATTTACTTGCTTCGATGATTTAATATTGTTCTATAAACAGAACGTTTTAAAATAAATGTTTTCGAGATTTCTTCCTAGTACGTAGATATGTGCGTATGCTTAAGTTGATAAATGTATAATAAGTAATTCCATGTTGTGAGATATTCTTTAATTGCTATTCTGAATATTTTAAATTTATTACGATCACGACGTGATCTTTAATGAAGAGTAGATAGTCGTTTTTTATAAGAGTGCGAATAGATACATATATTTCTGGCAGTATCAACCTCGTAATTATATTTTAGTTCAGGTCATGGCAGCTGCCGGGAAGAAATGACTATTTACAGTTCTATTAAAAAAAAATATTCCAGGAAAGACTCGTTGGCACTTTAGCAAATCAGCGAACCTTGGGGTGTCACGAATCTCTAACAATAAAATAGAGCAAAATAACTTACTGTGCGGTCTTCCTCACGTAATCTTCAGGGACAATTTTGAAATTCAACATTTTAACAAATAACGACGTATTGAAATTAATAAAAAATACTCTAATGGTTTAAATTTTATGAAATATTTAGCTAGATTTTGTCCAAATTACTGAAACTAAACAAAAATAGCAGCCACCTATAAAATCTGATTTTAATAAATCTGTCACCCATTTAATAAAATGGTTACTATGACCAAAACTATCAAACGCTATTGTGAAGTTTGAATTGAGCGCGCGCACTTTATACCGAAGGAGTGTGCGCACGGCGCGCGCTGATTGGCGCAAAACGTGGGCGCGTCTCCACGTCAGAACGTCTGACGTAATATCTGTACTGCTAGTAATGATCAATCAATAACAAAGAAATGTAAAACTCTTGTTTCATCAGGTTTTTCCTACGATATTTGCATAACTTTCGGTTAATAGAGATAAGCTATAATCAGTTAGAATAATATTTATTCAATGATTAACGAATACACAATAAATATTTGTATATATCGTCACGTTTTAATATACGTACATGTAGGCTTACTTATGCGTTCCACACACTTTTAATGCCATTAGTTACATAGAATCGTATGTGCTAAACACGGGCCCTACAGTAAGTCCTTGAGGAACTCCCCTTTTTTTAAAAAAAAATGTTTTGTTACTTCTTACATATATTATTTTGCGCATTAAAATGTATGTACATAGATTGAAACCGATACGACAAAGATCCATTTTAATCTATTTTCTAGTACTGACATAATGTCGATATAATCGACGGCTTGGGGAAAATGGATGTGGGTAATAAACAGCTAAAGTTCTGCCAAATTATGCAAAATATGTTTGAAAAATGATTAAGTAACTATGGTCATCTAGTATACAAAATATAAACATCACTTTGCGGGCCATATCATGTCAGCGAAGTGTAACACTCTGGGCGTGCCGGCTTAGTTATGATGTATTGCAGCACCACACTATCTCCTACTAACTCCTACTCAGCCAGATAAAATTAAACCAAGCATTGGGTATTTGCGTTTTATACGGCGCATATTGACATCTATTGACTCATAGAACGCAGTGAAGGGCCAGATGACGTCGGGCTCGCAGTTGTTGCGTCAGATAACAGTTAAAAACAAACATTTGATATGCTGCCGCGTTTCGTAAGTTTCATAGTCCGGCCCGAGGAAGGTAAAGCAGAGCAAGGTAATTCATTGTCCTTATGACCGTCATTGAGCGTAATCTTGCTATTAGCTGATTTAATTGCCATTATCATTACGAAGGAAAGTTCTTTATTTAAATAAAAAAACCAGCAGTCCTGTGGGGTTGTAGATAGAACTATTTTAAAATTCCGCATGTAGCACACGTGGCAGCAAGTGAATGAAGCGGTTTGCTTACGCGACGTCATAGTATTTTTCATTCTCTTTAAAAAAACGGGGTTAACAATAGTGACACATAAAAAAAAACATTGTGCATTTCGTAACCTTTTTACGCGAGTGCCATCAGTGTCGTCCTTGATGAGATGCCCCAGAACAACAAGGCACCACGACGGCTAGTCAGCCCCCCAAGGGACCAACTCCACCTCCACAGATGGGGTTGCCCCGCATTACAAGACAACCCCACCGAGCTTGGGACAGGGGTGAGGTTTCCATCCTCGCCCCTTGCCCCGTGCGCAAAAGCCTCCTATTGCTGTTAGGTCCCCCCATCTTATAAGAGGGGTACCGAGAGTGATTCTTCCTCCTGACCTTCAAGCCCCCTCTTCTTATTAGAGTGGGGCAAAGATCCCCGTCGGTTCAATTGGCTTCGCCTGGGTTCCCCCCAGGCTACTAGGCCCCACCGCCACGACAAGGCTTGAACCATGGTGGGGTGCATTTCGTAACCTGTGTTTGTAGACCAAACCTCTGAATTACCTTACCCTTCTATAATTATGTTAGAATATTTCTGATTTTTTATATAAAATATGTGACAAAAACCCTGTTGTTCCCGCCAAGGCCATAATCAGAAAGGATAATCAATTCTTTAAATGCATATCATTTAGTAGTACTACTAAATGATAACAACTTAAAAATACCAAATACGTATAAGATGACTACAATATTAATATAATTCGTGAATTAAAGTGTCCCATAGGCCTGATAGGGTTGATGGATCAACCAGCGTATTGAAAATATTCATGACCCCGAGTGTACTAGAGGACATGAATTCGTCACGTGACAATCAGCTGTAGTGTCGTAGGCATTTGAACAGAAATGTACGTAATTGTAAGCACTTTTTAAATATTTATTTATTTAATTATTATTACAAACTAGGCAACATCTGATTTTATCATAGCATATAAATGGAACGACAGGGTTTTTGTTACACATTGTATAAGAAGCTTTGTTAAGCTCATCCTCTTAAAAAGTCTTAAGAACTTTTGGCATTAAAGACCTCGTGTGTGTTCAAATCTCGAATTTTGTCGCAGGGGAACATATGATTACGAAACTAGATGGTGTTCTTGTTGTTGTTTGTTCTCTAAGTTGGTAGTTACACCAACCAACTTTTTCAATACGTATTTTACCAATGGAAATACGAAAACCAAAATTCTCAATCTTTTACAACCACTTTTCGTTTTGTTTAGTAAACAAATATTACTTGATTTCGTAATATCGAGCAAAGTAGGTAATTAATAATTTGGCAAAAAAATAACAATAACTTATGCGGACTTTAATAATATACTCGATCGACTATTTAATACAACATGCCCCAAAGATTTATTGGATGTTTATAAAACTAGCTGCACCTGGATTATTTCGCGCTTTATTATTCGCTTATTTAGAGATCTCAATAATAAATCGTTGTTTAATAGTAATAATTACGGCCACATACGCAGGACATAATATAGTGCAAAGCGTGGCGCAGGCACACGTGCACACCATGTTCCCTCATTCTCCTATTCCCATGGGATGACAGTCCGTCACGACCGGAGAAATCGCAGGCGCAGGACCGACGGCCTAACATGCTTTCCGAGGCATGGGGCTGTAACACCACTAACTTCCTGACTCCGGACTGTTATTAGAAATTGAAAAGTCCCAATAAATCTTTGGTCCCGACCCGGGACTCGAGACCAGGACATCACGACTGTGGTTGAACATGCTTATCACTAGAGCACGAGGGAGATTAAAAATATAAGATGTTATATAATCTGCTTAAATATCAAATTTCAATTCAATCATAGCAGGACTTTTAGGTATGCGCTGAAGCATCACTCAGTCAATCAGCCAGGACATGTTACTTTATTCCTTTAAAACTACTTTTACGCATGTTATCGCGGTTTATTTAATTACTTAAACAGCCCATGCACCATGCAACCATGGTTACGCACTGGACTGAGATGACAGATGTCCAGATAGTTGTTGATTAAAAGTAGTACCCGAAGAATTTATAATAATTTAGATGTTTAGATTAACGAAAGCATTACTTATGATATATTGCTGTCTTCATGTTGTGTTTAGTTCTTGATTTGATTATGTGTATCATCGGGTCCCATGCAGAGGGAAGATTCCAGTCATCTTCTCTATTGAAATTTGGACTTTTTTTTTAATTTCAGGATCCTTGGAGGGTATCGGTGTTATCTATCGTGTAGCGCATATGAAATAACGGCAAAACAAAATCTGCGTAACAAAATCTGCGGTCTGTGAGTATGTCGAAGTTGGCCGCCGCCATCACATTTCAGTTGACGAAGCGCTAACCCTCATTGGTGAACACCTGTACCTTCGAACAACCGGTGACAGGGCACCTTTATGAGAGGCCTAAACCTAACTTAATCAACGGGGTGCTGATAAGAAACGAGATAAAGTTAAATACGTGATAGTTATGAAAACATTACGCTATCAAGTTTTTGCTAGTTTTAATTCACTCGACCCTAACATTGTGCAAAAAACGTGTTTCATCACCATCGTGAACATTAGACCCATTCTGTCCACATACAGCTAAATTACACCAACACCGTCACTTCCTGCGGCCACGCTTCATAAAGCCTTCGCTGGGAGTGCGAGGGAAATGTGAAAACTGTCTTGCGAATTGAATAAAAATAAATTGAAAAAGTTAGAAAATGAATCTAGTTTCCTTCCGCAATTGAGTAGGAGAAAAATAGTATCATAAATAATTATTTTATTATTATTCACTATTTTCAAATCTTCATTTAATAAATAAATAGGTAAATGAAAACAATGGTTTATACCATAGTTTTCATTTACTTGTACTTTAATTAACAACTCTAAAGGCTTCATTTTAGTCTTAAGGTGTGTCTATACGATATTTGAAGAAACAACGTGTCCATGGTGCAATTTTGGACAAATAACTAATTATGTAGACAGTTAAAATGTCGATTCACCTTGAAAAAACTTTGTCTATGGACATGTTGACGCATGTGCAACTTCTGTCGTTATTGCATTTCATTGGAACTGTTGCTGTTATTTGAAATTAGTCTTGACTGCTCACACTCCAAGCTTATGTGTTATCTAGAAGAAATGGAAGTATATTTATTCGTAGATGCATGGTAGACAACATGGACATTAAACATCGTAAGATATAATTAAATAACCTAATAGACCTACCCTATAATTCCTAAATTTTCTACCCCCATAGTGTCAAACGCCTATTCCCGTCGAGTCTTAACCATAAATCAACCTATTAAAAAAACCATTGATTTGAAATATTAGTGTCGTTTTTGTAAAGCTATTGTTATTATCTCGAATGTTACTTCATTCCTTATCAGTACTTTGAGTCCAATAATAAAAATAACATGAAAATTATTACGGAAAGTTTTAATCGTTATTATTACTGAGCGGCTATTTTAACAATAAAGCGATTAAAGAACCATAAAAATATGTTAAAGTATCTATTCAACGATACCCCTGACGACACTTTTCGTTGACTAATATTTTATTTCTTACAAGATGGCGTTTAGTGGGCGCCATTCCGAATTTTGACAATTATCTTGTCTTTATTGACACTCGCAGGATCAATAGGGATCACTACGGATTGACGTAAGATTCATTAAAGTCGTCTAACGCGTTTACATTCACATACAATACTAGGCTAAACACGTAATCCACATTTGGGGTCTGCATTCGAGTTAGAATAGACTACAACAACACCGTAATGGCAATAGTTATAAAAATAAGTTGGTTGATAAAGACACAATGTAAAAGCTATTTTTATTTATCCAACTTTTTTTGCGGACAAGACTGTTTCTTTGTCTAGGTAGCTGAACTGCCTAAGGCCATATAATACAGGAATTCGACCGTTCACCTAACCGCCAACACAATGGTACCTATTAATATTCATTGGTGCAGATAATAACGTCCGACGTGTCCTGTGCGTCAACAACTTTAAATGGTCATTATTGACATAAATAAACTATGTAATGATATGCGTCAATTCCTATACAACAACATCATTATTTACGTCGTCCACTGCTGTATGTAAACCTCAAGAGCGTATCACGGGCTTCCGTACTTTGCCCAAAAATCCGACTAATGCACGCGTCGACAGGTAAAATTAAAATTGGAATTAAGCCGTACTACACTTTTTTCATATGTTTACATATGTTTATTGGGCTGAGGTGAGACGTCAGACTTCCTATTACCTCGCTGTCTTTATTATATAATTACAATATGCGTATAGTCGTGAATTAGGTACGTAAATATTGTATTTTAGTTTTGATCAAATATTGAAGGTACAAAATGCTATGCTTCATTGTAGCTTTTCTTATCGAAATAATGAAAAACGAGTAAACGGAACCTTTCAACGACTACCGACGCCCATGAGCATCGGCATAATTATGCCGATGCATTGCCCTCCTTCCACCGCCAACGAGTCACTCACAAACCACACGAAACGCGACACCGCAGGTGTCACTATACGCCGGTATTATGTGAGCGAGAGGTACCTCCCCGGTCGTGTCGGCGCCATTCCGTTCATGGATCCGTCATGCATGGCACCACCTCCTCCTTTCCAGC
This sequence comes from Eumaeus atala, assembly GCA_017140195.1. Classification (NCBI taxonomy): domain Eukaryota; kingdom Metazoa; phylum Arthropoda; class Insecta; order Lepidoptera; family Lycaenidae; genus Eumaeus; species Eumaeus atala. The sequence continues at coordinate 1,054,167 of JAFELO010000361.1, read as the reverse complement.
TTGGAACTACCTCTTATCAGAGAATCAATGAATTCTATCAAAAAATTTTTTTTTTCGTTATCGCCAAGTCTTACATAGAAACTTGTACAAAAATAGCAAAACCTGCCACCGACCACGAAAAATTGGACATCGAGCGCGAGCAGTCCCGCAGGAGTGTCCCGACCATGCTGATGATGATTGCCAAATTAGTACCACGGTAATCCATTTGGTATTTTGTGCGTTTGAACGTTTTAACAAATTATCTTTAACACTTATAAATTAAGTAGCACTTAGGTACGTTTATTAACGTTTTGATTACGTCATCCTAATTGTAGATAAGTTTCAGACTACCTTCCAAGATAAACAATTCTCTTTTCTATTCGTTCAGGCCTGCGGTATCCGTGTTGTGGTCACCCTCCGCTTTATAAACGGAGCTATTTATAACACAGCACGTTCTAATATGTTTCGATGTAACCTTTAGCCACAGGTTTGATGATGAAACGACGTGGACCTCAAAATGTGGTAAAACGTGTTCTCGATATAGACGTGAACATAAATTAAGGAAATTATCACTTATTCAGCTGCTTTGCAGCCACACCTACTAACTATTATTATCGTAGATCTGCAGGGACTACTTTTTTTGGTTCAGTGCTAAAGTAAAAAACGGAACCTATTACTACGACTCCACTCTATGGATGTCCGTCTGTCTGTCAGCAGCCAGTTTTGTACTTTGACTATCCTTAGACGAGCAGGACCAGGAGCAACTCCGAATGCACAAGCAAGACCTTGGTGTTGGTAATCAAGGTCAAGACTGAATACGTAAGCAAGTCCAAAACCAAGGCCAAGTCTGTCCGAGTCTTGGTTTTTTTTTATCAGTAGACGTGCTGCTGACCTGCCTTCCCCTTCAATGGGTTATTGGAAACTCATTCATAGTATGGAACGCGCGGGGGCATCATGTGAGCGAGACTTACCTCCCCAATCGAGCCGGCATCTTTTGGCAATAACGCAGCAATGACGCTACCTGTTACAAACGCCTATGAAGATCTTTGTAAAATGTAAATATTGGGGAAAAGGAAGCGAACACTTGCGGATGGAGCGGAGATTTGCGCAAAAATCAATACTTATTATAAAACAGAGCTGTCTGTCTGTATGCGGTCGATTTTATCATAATCTACTTAACACTTTCCTGTGGTTTTCACTCATGTATAGATCAATTACCCAGGAAGGTTTAAGTGTATAACTTTCGTCTGTTATATACGGGCGAATTGGGAGCCATTACTGGTTGAACAATAATCAAACAATATAAGTTGATATTTCTTCATGATGCTCCATGATTTTGAAACTATTTTCAATTGTAGAGCCCGCACCCACACGGGGCGTGTGCTTAGCTGTACAGCGTAGTTAGCGTCTGTTGCGAATATCGGTCCACCGACCACCATCCTAACAGCAGAGACACACGCGAGGGCCAGCACGACCGGGGAGCTCCCTCTCGCACACATGCTACGTCCTATATAATTTTCGGCTATGCTCCAATTTGCCTCGATTGCCCCGTTTGCCCTCCTATGCTATAGAAAGTAATATGACCTTTACAAGATGCCGCTTTGAGAAGATTATATATCTACTTTTTTTTGGCTATCCTATGCTGACGGAAGTGTCCAGTGCAGCTTTATCGATTACTGTAAGACACGTCGCACGACGGTCTAAGTGAGCTTGCGGTCGACAGGGGGCCTGACCGACCGCTTTTCTCACAGGTGATCTTCCCCATCCCATGCGTCCCAATAGTTATTTAAGTATATAAGTATTTGAGAATTATTTTAAAGCTCTATTATACTATGTTTAGTTGATAGTTGATGATAATATGTTAGAACGCAATAATTTTATTGGTATACTGTTGATAGGAAATAATTAATTTGTATAAATTAGACTTTGGGCCTATAATCTTTATCTGTTCAAGGAATCCGCTATCGCTGGCTGTCCAGACGGACGTGGTCACATGTCACAGTAATTATAATTATCTAATTACAATTAGCAAGTTCCAAAGTGTAGGTATGTTAGTGCTAGACAGTGAACAATTCAAGTTCGTTGCTTATTTGGTGTACTCCCTGCAGCACGCTGCGGTTTCGTCCACGTCCACACCCACACCCACGAACTTCGCTGTCATTTATCAAAGCGTGTTGTCGGAGGTGGTAAATCTGTATCTATTCTAATGTTATATTATAAAGAGGAAGTATTTGATTTTTTGTTTGTTTGATATGAATGAACTCCGAAATTACTGGACCGATTTAAAAAATTCTTTCGTCGTTTGTAAGCTACACTATTCCCGAGTGACGTAAGCCATGTTCAATTTTCAAAAGGATTAGGGATACGAAAACTTAAATAATTTAACCCAAGGTGTAAAAAAATACACAAAAAACTCCCTTCAATCGCGGGCGCTGCGATAACTTTGAATGGTGGAACTAAAAAATGATGTATTACAATTTTTCAGGACAATATAAAAAAAATACCTACACGCCTGTTATCCCCGAAGAGCTAGGCAGAGGTGTGCTAGTACATTCACAACCTGTAAGTGCTGTAAATATACTAGAACGCCCACGATTAGCGAGGGTGCTGAGCCCCATTAGGCCAGCCTATGGCCACTTCGGGCATATTCCAATTCCGAAAAATTTAATAACAGTTGCCCGACCTGGGGATCAAAGCCAGGACCCCACGCGGCTAACGGTCTTAACAGGCGGCACCCGCACCGTTATACCAGAAAAGATATCACGAGTCTAATATTATCTGAATTATGGCAGGGTGTAGGAACCAGGGAAGGCCAAGACTGTCATACCATAATCAGATTGATGGGGTACTGTCTGGAACGTATCTGTATGAAGAGTGTAATTAATGTGGAGGAAGCAAGCCAAGCCACCACCACCACCACCAAGCTTTTGGGGTGCAGACCTCCGCCAAGTGCGTCTTTCCGGCTGGAATACGTGGGTAAAACCGCGAGGGGCTGCTAGTATTTTGTAAGTTTTCTCAAAAAATCTACCATCGAAAGAATATTCCACATCCGATCAGTAGGGGGGAGGGGGCATTAATAACGCCAGATATTTGGCATTTTTTTTCTAGTTTTGTTCTTGACGTGATATTTCCCTATAGGCAACCCCCCCCCCCCNNNCCCCCCCCGTTTTTTCATGACGCGGGGAAACGCATTTACGCGCCTTCACCGGCCCTCGATGGGATCCTGTAGTGTGTGGTGCTTCCGGCACGTGATAGTGCCGAATACCCACTAAAACCACCACGAATGCCATCCGAGCCGCTTTGGTGACAACAAATCATCAGGACACTGCGATGCCTCGTCAGCCCCGTAAGGGACCGACGCCACCTCCACAGATGGGGCTGTCCCGCTCCACAGGACAACGCCACTGACTTTGGGACAGTGCAATGGGGTGAGGTTCCCATCCTCGCCCCTTGTCCCGTGCGCAAAAGCGCATAAGGATATGCTCTTTTTTCCACTCTTCTAATGAGAGGGGTACAAAGAGCAGCCCCTCCTCTGTTCAATTCGTTTCGCGGTGTCTCGATTTACCCCAGGCTACTGAACCCCACCGCCACGACAAGGCTTGAACCATGGCGGGGTCTTAGGTACTCCCCCTGTCCCAACGTGAGATTTATCTCGATTTTCTCGCCAGTACAACAGTCATCTCTATTCTCTAATTACTAAGGTACAAATTAATTATAATGAATGCGCAGTTTTGTATATACTCCTATGTTTGTTACTTTTTACGCAAAAACTACTCAACGAATTCAATTGAAATTTGTCACAGATATTACATTACAACTTAGAATAACACAAAAACAACTTTATGTCCCGGAAAATAATGAACACTGATGACCCCCAGTCGGTACTTTCAGCCGTTCCATCTGGTTATGTCATACTGGAACCGACTAAAACCACACGGTGCTCCATTCTGGGAGTCAGCCGTGGGGCCCAGTCACTCCTAGCAAGGATGAGACCTCAGAAGAACAAGTAATTGTTAGCTTGTTGACAAGCTCGTAAGTCGACAGCTGCGACGAACATACGATAACACACTGTAAACATCTCCAGGCTATTATCTCTGTTGCAGCATGATGACACCGTGTCACGATCCCGGGCTTCAGTTGTACATAGCGCGAAGTCTTTGTTGTAAACACAAACGGTGGAAAATGCGAGCAATTTTCAAAAGATAACCGACCGTGTTATGCATGTGACGTTTATTTTAGAACGACAAAAAATACAGTAGGTAGCAATAATATATGTTTGTTATACACATCCTATTTAAATTATACTACTTTCCCCCCGCAGTTTCTCCCGCGTAACACTGGTACTACTAGTCGTAGCGTCGTAGTATATAGCCTACAGGCCTTCCTCGATAAATGAACTATTTAAAAGTTTTTTTTTTCAATTCTAGTCAGTCAACAAACACACTCTTCGGCTTTAGAGCTTAAGACTACAATCTAGAATAAAAAAAAATACTTTTCACCCCGAAACATTAAAGGTTCCCTTTTTCAAATAGCTATGGCTTGGTACCTTAATACGTATATATAGAATACCTAGTATTTGCACAGAACTAGAGGCATTTAGTAAGCTGTAATTAGTTATTGCGATACACATTTGGTAAACTATTTTATACTGTTATCAAGTAACAGTGTGATGCAATAAGGGGCGTGCGGCCGTGCCTCCCAGATACACGCACCCCGCCCCCTCCCCACCTCCCTCACTCCCCGCTCGAGGGCGAGGGTTATCTCTCGTTGCTTAGCGTCAACATATAAATGGAAAAGTTCACTGCAAACCGACACGACGCCAAAACGGCACCGATTCGGACAGAAGCGGGTTTAGGCAGTTATTAGTTTATTGATAAAGGGCAGGGTTTGTGGGTCTCTGTTTACGTACGAAATTAAATAGCTACCCATATACTATATAGCAACGAAGTAAATACTGCAAGATGTAGTCCATATCAGCTACACGTTCATTAACATCTCCCTGGCCGGCCAGTTGGGCTACACCTGGCTGTCCTCTCTGTTTACTGGTGAAAATAGAAAAACCTGTTACTCCTTTCTTTTCCTGATTGAATTCCAAATCCTAGATACTTTTTAACATCCCCTCGCGCTCCTTGTGATGATTCTATCAAAGGGAAAGAGAGCCAGTAGAGCAGGTAGACCCCGTTGTGTGTGATGAAAATAAAACGCATAAAATTAACGACACGGCGCCCTTTCCAAGGCGGTAAAATTTTCGATTGGCTATAGACACGTATGAGCGATTGACGGCGCCTCCATTACGTGGTATATATATTCATAGAGAAAATATGGATAGCTAAGGGGAGCCAGTCTACAACGCGGACTAGGCTAAAACAGTGGAACCGAACAAATATAGTAAACGTAACTCACTTTCTGTCTCCCTTTTTTTCATTTCTCTCTGTACAATACGCATGCGAGATTGGATAGACAAAGGCTGCCGCCTTTTATCTTCCTTCTCTATCAACTCACCGACCAGTAGCCAATATATAACTGCCGATGGCATCCCTTCTCTGTCTACATCTCTATGGGTATATTCCATACGCCCTTACTATGCCAGCTTTCTTTTCGTCGTCTTTTTTTATCTAAAGTATAAAAAATATAAAACTTAAAAGAAACGCTTACCTTTTTGACAATCTTGAAAATATGAACACCATCTTGCTGTTTCAGATCTGAAAATAAAGCATGCGTTTATGAATTTATTATTTAAATTAATTAAAATTAGCATTCAGGTATAGGTACACAATGCAGTAGATAATAAACACGCGAAAGTAACTTCGGTACATTTAATTTGTGAGTGGTATCAGACGACAGAGTTCGCCATTTCTACGTAGACGAAGGCTCAAAAGGTTCCACTGGTCGTTTGCTACTATATCTGTGCTGATTGAGCTGATTGAGGTATTTCTAGTTATGGGGCTCAGTAGCCTGGGGATAACCGAGACACCTTGGGCGAAGCCAATTGAACCGAGGAAGTGGCTCTTTGTACACCTCTTATTCTAATAAGAGGGGAAAAAAGGGTGGCGGCGCCCTTGCGCACGGGGCAAGGGGTTTAGGATGGGAACCTCACCCCATTGCACTGTCCCAAAGAAGGTGGGGTTGTACCGTAGTGTGGCTGACTAGCCGTCGAGGTACCCTGATGATTTGTTGTTCCGAGACACCACACCAAAGGCGGCACTTGTGGCACTCGCGGTGATTTTTGTGGGTATACAGCAATTTAATGTCTCTCAAGCCCCACACAACACTGGTCCCACCCGTGGCCAGTGAAGGCGCATAAATGCGTTTCCCAGCGTAAACAAGAAAAAGGCATTTCTAGTAGAAAAGTAATTCGCTAGTGCAATCGCGAGCAAGTCAATTGATAATCCGTCTTAAAGTACTTACGCTGATTTTAGTCTAACGCTCACCGTCAGCGCATTGTTTGTCAGCGCTGAGGCTCAGAGTGGCTCATTTTAGTGTCGTACTGACCGCCCTACCGTACAGACGACGACAAAATGCGGAGTGTATTAATTATTGCTGCTTTGTACTATGTATCCTATAAAAATAAAAACCGGCGACGACGAAGACTCCATGTTCATCCATTGATTGAGCAGAGAGCCGTTGCAGGAGAGTTTGTCCTGTTATATGGCACTTTGAGGGCTGACGAAAATTAATTCTTTAATTACTTTGGAATGTCAACTAGAACTTTTGACGAACTTCTGGCAAAGATACAGGATGAACTGGTCCATTGCAGCTTACGAATCGTGCCTATACCACCGATTGAACGACTAATTGTGATTTGAGGTAAGAAAAAAGATAATTACTCGTTTTATAATTATGTGTAATCATGGCAAAGTATAGGTAAGAAAACAACATAGGTATTTATTATTGTTGTTTCATATTTTAGGTAAGACAAAAATAATAACATAAATGACATATTATTAGTAATCAAACATAACAATTCGCGATTCGCCATGACTGTACGCGCGGACGACGTCCACTCCGCTTGATACTAAAACGCTCACTGAACGCAGAGGCGCTCGTGCGATCGTCAGCGCCAACAACTACGCGGGGCCGACGCGCGACGCGTACGGACGCGTAACTATCAGCGCTGACCACGCGTCACCAAAAAACGCTTCCTAAAAGTTCATATATCTCGGCCATTAGCGCTGACGGTGCGCGTGCAGTCGGCGTGAAACCAATGTCCTATCTAATAAGACGCAATCGTTCAGTACACAAAACAACGCATCTACTAGAATGCGGGTAGACTAGTCAGAGCCATCTGTTGTCTGTCGACGACAACCTGAATAATATTTTCTTAAGTTTTCATTGGTACCCTGCGCGAAACAGAGACAGCTCTATAACTGTCAACGGGCCCTAGTGTTGACTTTGTACATTAAACGGTTAAAAAATAAAAAAAAATTCTCCATGAAAACGAAAGAAGTACAGTGAAAATCTAATTACAAACACAAAAGATAGTCAAGAAAAGGGTTTACATAACAAACATTTCGCGCCGATTACTTACCATAGAATTATTACACTACACGACAGGACACAAATAAACTAGACAGTGATATATATAGACGCTACACTGCTAAACTTAACTTCATATAAATTCTGTCTATGATGCCTATAGACGCATTCGAGATAATGTATCCGACATAGAGAGGAGCAAATATTTATACTGAGAAGTTGTTTTCGTTCTCATGACGTACTGTATTTGTAGCCCTGATTACATTTCCCTGTAACAATAAATGACTTCGGAGATAAAGTTTAAAGGGAACGTAAGATATTTGAGCATACAGGGGTTTAATTTATAGAAGTCTTATTGTAAGAACTCTATGAAGCACTTGATTTGTGGGGGAGAATCTAACAGCAATGTCATTAGCAGATAAACAATATTCTCAGCATAGTGTGGCTCATTTTGTAGTTCAGGAATCGTGATCGATTTTAGGTGCTACTAGAATAAAAGCCGCAAACACGTCCATTCGATTTCATTATTGTATACAGAACTAAAACAAATCAATCAAACAATCAAATGTTTCCTGTTTATAATATTAGTATAGATTACACGGTGTGTGCACTAGGGTTACTAGTTACTTTACACAGGTCTCCCGACTGGAGGTTCTCCAACAGCTTATTAACTGTCTGGATTGAACAAAGTAGCTCATATTGTAAGAGCGAGCCTCGTTGACCATGCTTTACGTCGCGTTGTGTTAATCATACTGTTAGAAACCCCACGAACGCCGAAATTTCTCGCCGGCGTTATGTGCGGTACTTTAAATGTGCGGTACTTTAAATGTGGGGTACTTTAAATGTGGGGTCCTCATTAAAAGAAACTGCCCAGCGCTACTTTCCATTCGTGTTCTATTTTGTTATGCACCAGTAAATGTGTTAGAATAAGTTTTATATTATTATCCTTGTGCTATCAAGTTCACATTATAGCTTGGGCCTCGTGATGTCCAAGGGTCATGAGCCGAGTGAACTAACTAAACTGAACCAGTTGCAATTGGTAGAGCAAGATTGATTACCTCATTCAAATATATTAGGCGTCGAACGGGAAAACATAATTACTTAATTCATTTTAATATATCTTAGAAAACCTGGCCACTTCGAGCTATTAAGTCGTGATTTTTTTTATTAGGATATAGTCTTTACAAGTGTACTATATTTAACAATGTAGGTAATGGAACTTTTAGGAAGTTGGGACACACTGTATATGCTGGAGACATAGGAGCAGCTATGGGAATGAGGAGCGAATTAAACAACATATAAGACCTTGCAATGTGAAGCATTTTTCGGATTTATTCGGACCTGCAGCAAAATTTCTGTACTGAATGTCAACGTGACCCGGCAGTCCCGTTTTAGATAAATATTTACAGACACATCGAGACGTTGATTAGATTAGATTCTTACGAATTTGTTTGTTATTGCCTCCTTCCAACCACATGAAATCGATGCTCAGCATGTCATGTGAGATAATGCTTCGTGCAAGGTCGCTCACTATTACATGACGATATTGTTGAAACTGTTGTCTGTTCAATGTGACACTACAGAGCGCTCTATAAATAGAAACTAAAAACAAAAAACAGAAGAGCGTAATTATATACAGAAAACCAGAGCGAATATACAGAAAACCAGCGCCCTAAAATATAACAATTAAAAAAATCGATTCTTACATTCTGTGTTTGAATCAAGGTGAAAGGTAGCTAATCGGTCCTTATTGGGTATCGGGTTCGAATCGCGCCTAGGTCTTGGATATTTATATATGTATTATATATATTCCTATAATAAAAATCTTAAATATATAAAACTTCTTAAATTTATAAAAAATATTAAATATAATGTCCGTTGTTTAGTACCTGTAACACAAATCCTCATGGTATTTAGTACAGGGCGAGGCTAACGTGGTGTAATAAGTCCACAGGTGTTACTATTATAAAAAAAATATCTACAAAAATGGCAGAACAATACAATTGATGTTTTTTTTAAAAAGCGACAGGCATAAATAATGAATCGTAATGTGCGGATGTCTGTACGTGGATGATCAGTATCAGTTGAATCATCATGAACGCATCCGTGTCACAACAATGTAATGTACTCATTCAAAATTACATTAAAATAAAACAGACCAGACCAGTGTGGGTCGGGCGCGTACACCGTGTTCCGTACTAACGAGAGGTACGAGCCTTGCGTTTTATAAAGTCTGTCTGTCTATCTGTTTGACCGTCTGTATGTATGTCATGATTTTTTTGCAAAAGCAATGCTTGGCAGGATCAACCTAAAATTTATGTTAAATATTATACTAAGGTCAGCGCTGCATACTTTGAAGACGCTGCGACCTTTCAAAGCACTGAAAAGATCATACTTCTAAGTTCTAAGTCAATGTAGTCAAAAGATACAGTCATTAGCGCGTATATTTTCTTCGTAAATTTAGATATTCGTGAGTATAGAATACACATACCTACACATGTATGTATGTATGCAACGCCTCTACGAAAACCTTGGGCCTGGACCTATCACTGTTCGCCTCTTGTGTTTCCTTGAAAGATATCGATAGTAGCCCGAGTTATTTTTTATTATATGCAATCGGTACCTTTTGGTGAATACCGACGCCCATAAATATCTGCTTAAAGGGTAAGCAAACGTCCTTCCGCCTCAAAACGTCCTTCCCTCCAACTTGACACCGTAAACTCGCATTGAACGTTCAACGTAAGATCGGATGATGGACAAATAATTATGACTGCTTTTTGAGCATGCTCTGAAGCAAAAGGTTGGTACGGAACCCCATCTTAGTCCGGGACGGTTACAGTACATAGGGTGACATAGGCGATAAAAGAAAAATAGGAACAACCGTAGAAGTGATGGTGATAATGATTGTATATTCTTATAGCATGATGTAAAGGCGGACCGGAGTCACTTGGAGCTTACGAACTCCCACCAAGATCTGGACGGGTTATGTTTACGCAGTCGTGTTGTATTCAGCCCAATGGGCTACCGGCTGTACACAAACCACACGAAATGCTAATGTTTGAAAGCGGGACCTCACCTGTCGTGCCAGCCCGGCTCAGTTATTCTATACTGCCTCTTAGTGAAATTAATATGCATATGTTCATTTTAAAATATAAAGCATAATGTAAAAGTGTGTATTCACCGATGTCCTTGCAAGTTGTAGCCTATTGTCCACTGCTCGTCTCGTCTGTTCGTGTGTAAGTAGTGATTGTGACTTGTACATTATCAGACAGCGAAGGCCGAGCCGCAGGGGACTGATTGGAAAACATTTAAAGGCCTAGAAGTGTTATCTGGCGATGGCTATCTTTTGACGTTGCCACATACGGGATTTATCTTGATTACGAATGATACGCAGTAAGCGTTTATTTGGGTATGACGAAGGTTAAAAATATAAAATGCGACAGCTTTGAATGTTTGCCTATATAGCTCATGCAAGAAAGCCTTACAGCATACATACATACATAGATACGCTCTTCAGACGGTCTACGCAGTCGGGTAAAAATATTCGTAAATAAGAAATTGATTTCTAATCACATAATTTGAGGGAGTTTTATCCAGTACATAGCTCTAGAGTCTAGACCTACCTGATTGCTAGATTGTAGAGGCCAGGACCTAGCTGGTAGTTGGAAATGTGTCCATAAATAGATCGCGCGTCTAAATCTGTTGCAGCTGACACTCAAACGACGGTTGAGATGCCGCAGTCGACATGCGACTGTTCTTACTTTTAACACTGTCTACGTGACATGTAGTCCCATTGCTTATATGCAGCAGAACCGGGCAAGCGCAACTGGGAGGTTCCCGGTCACATAATACGCATGTCACATAACTATCGTACAGTAGTATAGAACTTGTGAAAGTGCGACAGCTAATTGTGAGTGCGTAGCAAAAAGTTTGTTTATAGCAACTGGAGACATCTTGGTGTCTCTTGGGGTATAAGGCCTTTTGTTGAAAATATCAGATTTTTAAAAGGTTTTATTTTAGCTTGACTTCGTCGTTGTTCAGGTCTAGTAAATAGTTTAAATTGTACCGCCGACTGATTAGGGGTATACTTTTATGGTGTGACAATACGATAACATATTACACAAATCCAAGATGACCGCCGTCACAAAATAGCCGAGTTTATATTCTACTATAACGCTCTTGTCGTGAGTAAGAAATGGAAGGACCTGACGAGTAGAAATGGCACAGTATAAGAAATGTAAATTCACTCTGGCAGTCCCAGCAAAATCGCGGACTTTACATTTTATATTAATACCTTCATTGTGTCTACCAAACGAAAGTGCTTGGCTAGTAGTACCTATATACCTACTGCTTTACAATTGTAATTGTGTTACAACCGATTAAACAACAACTCTCTTAAATTGTGAAGCCATGCTTACCGTCTACAGTGCAGGAGTGTGTCTACATCTCACGGGTGTCCCGTCATCCCCGGCACTTAAACACTGTAGAGTGTAAAACAATACGACCAAAACGGAGCTCCCGTTGCATATATGCACTGTACACTCTCAGTACAGATCTCAGTACCAAATGAATTTGGCACGCACTATGTACTAACGAATTCGTGTGGACTTTAGTCACAGACAATTTCCTACAAAACTAACCTAGCAATTATCGTAAAATGCATCAACTAGACCGGGTCGTGTGACGCGGCGGTAAAAAATCGTGTCTATAAATCAAAATATAATATCTTTGAAGGCCTGCCCCATTGGAGTCGATTTATTTTCTTACAAGCAGTTATCCAAATTTCGAAAAAAAAGGTAATCTGTTGGAGCAAGTGCGGGAGTACGGAGGATGTTTTAGACTTGCCAATTGAAGCTCTTCAAATTTGGCAGCCGTTTGTTGGGCAGTGTGAGGTCTAGCGTTATCGTGAAACAGCAGTGGCGTGGATAGATTGACCAGCCTAGGTTGTTTAGCCGCTAGCTTTTCCGTCATGGTTTCTAATTGCTGACAATAAACATCAGCCGTAATAGTCTGGCCAGTTTTGAGAAAACTGTAATAAATAATACCGGCACTAGTCCACCAAAAGGTTACAAGTAACTTTTTTTGGGGTTAATTTTTGCTTGGGGCAAGATTTGGCCGGCTGGGGTCCAACCATTGGGCTGACCGCTTCCTTGAACAATTTATATTTCGTCACAGGTAATGATTCGGTTTAAAACACCTTCATTATTGTGCCGGTTTAGTGAGTATTATTAATGTAACGCAGAAGTCGAAGCGAGTTTGCCTGTCTGCTTCCGACAATTCGTGAGGTACCCACCTTTCAAGCTTTTTAATCTTACCAATTTGCTTTAAGTGAATTAAAACAGTTTTATCACTAATATTGCAGCCTACAGCTAACTCGGGCATGGTTTGCGATGGATCCGCTTCCACAATAGCCTTCAACTCTTCATCGTCAACTTGGGTCTCAGACCGCCCATGGGGCTTGTTCTCCAGGTCGGAAGCTCCAGAGGGAAAACGTTGGAACCAAAAACGAACTTTATTTTCTTTTGCAACACGACCGCTATGCATATCATTCACCCTTCGAGCCATTACCGCATCACTAGTGCCGCGGAGGAACTCGTACTGGAAATAATGCGATATTTTAGGTTTTCCATTTTGTAAAATGAGTGACGTACCGCAAACAGAAAAAGCATGGAAGCACAAATACATGAGTAAATAGCTGTAAAAATTTGCATGTTGAATTCCTTACCAAAGAAAAGAAATTAATGATTAAGGTAAGGGCAGTACGAAAAACGCTATTTCATATGTAAAGACCTAATATTATGATGATAAGGAGAAAAAGTTATGTAGTACCAGTCCTGCTTTGCATTGTCTCTCACGCGTACGTAAAGTGACGGCTAACAACGTTGTTTGGATAACAGCACGCGTCCTCGCCTATCTTCAATTGACCCAACTGCTAATGCGCTCCATGGAATAAAACGATTCTCGTAACCTTGGTTAGGGGTCCTATTTATATTAACTTCCAAACGGTTTATTTCACGAAACAAATACTATAAAATTAGTCCGAAAATCAACAAACCCAAAAAAAAATTCACAGAGGCACGGTAAATAGTCCCTCTATCCTTTTAATAAAAATATTTATTGGGCTGAATTGACAGTATGACCTCTTTTATTTTTCACAACGATGTAAAAGACCACCCATAAACATCCGGGTTGAGTTCCTGTAGACATGTTATCTTCCTTCCCCGCCGATATATACACAGATAGACCCCAGAAACTGCACACTACACGAAACCCGGCAGCACACGTGTCACTTCGTAGCAACCGACAGTTGCCTCTCCGGTCCATTTCAGCTGTAATGCAACAATGGCTGCCTAAAGCCAAATCAGAATATAATAGAATAGAAATAGAAATAGAAGACCTTGGAAAATTTTGCATAAGTGCGCTGCAACATCTTTTTCATTTGAGAGGATCTTGCTCATGATAGAGTCATTGGCTAATGGATGTCACTCCCAGTAGTTTATTCCACGCTCTCTGTTAAACACGGAATATGCTCGCTGCATCGTTTAACGTAAGCGTGTTCAGCCACAGGCGTGAGGTCCCGAGCCTCGGAGTGCACGTTCAGGTGTCAGTCCTGCGCCTGATTTCTCTCCGGTCATGCCGGACGGAATAGGAGAAAGTGATTCTATTGAGAAATACAACTAGTGGCTTTCTGTTTGTCTAAACACTTGTGCTCGTGTACTGTAATGCGTCCCGCGCAGGTGGCTCTTCTCAATAGAGATGGCCGCTGTAGCCCAAGTTAAACCAGAACGACATTATCATAAGTCGTTTTGTGTAGTTTTTTTTTAAAATCTACTCGTCTTCTAGTAGTTACCCTAACCCTGCACCTAAATCTTTATGGCAAATACTGAACTATCCATGACGCATATCGGAGACGAATGACAATAGACGGAAGGTAGTTTAGTGGCCTGTTAGCTCCTAACTTAAACTACAATAGGAGTCTTTTCGGTAGAATGCCGTTACAAACGGAAACTCGGCACAGCCGTGTGTTCATAATGTTATTAAAATGATTTTTTAATTGAATTCTAAAATATAACGTCATTTGAGGGTAGCATGTTTCTTTTCCTTGGTAAGAACAAAACATGTATTCATCTGCTAGGTTAAATAAGAAGTCAGAAGTCTTTCGAGAAACAGTAATACTGGAAGCCACCATAAAAAGGCCTTGAGTAAAGGACGAATTTTGGTTTTTTAATGAGAGGAGTACCTTGGCTAATCGTGGGTGTTCTGGTATATCTACTGGACTTACGAGTTGTGGATGCACTAGCACAGCTCTGCCTACCTCTTCGGGGATAATAAGGCTTGAAGGTACTTTTTAACAAAAGGAAGCCGTCCTCTGTCTGAAGAGATCACGTTTTCCAAAACCTGTCTATAAGAATTTATCGCCACCCCGTTCATCGACTAACCTGATATTGCTATGATAACCGCGGGTCGCTCTGGGAGGAACCCCGTCGTTATCGGGAGATGATGTAAGGGAGCCGAGCATTTCGTTAACAACTATTTACACAAACATCTGTTTGTTGCACTGATCTCAAGAATGGATAGCTGATACATATGCTTCTTGCATAAAGTTTCCTCCCAATCTTACTCCCATATTATTATATCATATGCTATAAAAATGTGGAAGTAATATTGAAAGATATCAGACAACAGAATTGAACGGCATACATCAAGCTTTTGTGTATGGGCTTATTCAGAAAACTATGAGCGGCAGTGCGGCTTAAATTAACGCGGGGATGTAGATAATTGTATTTCTATTGATTTTAATTATCACACTCAGAATCAGAACACCGAATCCTCTAGTTCCTCGAGGCCATGTAGACTTTGCTTCATAGTATAGCTTGAGGGGGTTAAGCACGAGGCCCATAGAATTTGCTAATTTTGCCACGCTAATCTGGGACTAGTTGACGGCTACGATTCCCTTTATAGCATAGGGGGACAAACGAATAATCTGCAAAAGCGCCACGTCTAAATGGGATATTCTCAAACTGCACAAATCGGCATCAAAATTGGGCTGACAGAAAAGCCATCCCTCTCAAGACAGTGTCATAATATGAGCGAGAGGTGCTTCCCCGTTGGTGTTCTAATTCTTCATGACTTAACTTGGCTGCAATGCAGCATGGCTCTATGTCTTACTTGTTTAAGGGTATATTTTAGTTCTATCGCCTATACGGCAGTGTTGGTGTGTGTTTCAATGGCGTCAATGGCTGTCTACAATAGCAGCAGTCCATTCGTGTTGAGGTCAGAGGTTTGTATATAATATCTTTGTTACGAAGTGTATTTATAAACTGCGCGTCGCGCCTTGTCGCTGCGACAAGAGCAACGCGCGGCCCGCGGCTTGTCAACATGTGACGCCCTCGCCCGCTTCATAACTAGTTATGTAAAGCGTCACATGCTGCGCAACTATATATATATATATTCGGGGTTTGTGGCAAATTCTTTGAAAGGCCTCCGCAAAGAGAGAAGCAGTTATTCTCAGACCGGAGAGTGCGTGCCATAAAGCGTTAGCTATGTTGTCGTGTATGGTACGGTTCATGAGTGTCGGATAGCCCATTGGTCGGAAAGAGGAAAGGGAGGTCACACATATGCATAACATTTACCAGGATATGTAGTAGGCGTCTCAAGTCATCTAAATGCTCCAAGTACTCGTTTGATGACGGATGAAGTGAACATCAAAGGAAAGCTATAACAACGCCATCTATGGTGTGTACAGGGGAATTATTGAAATGTGAAGTTACAACATTGAAAGTGTTACTAGAACTAGTCCATTTTTTATATTTTCATAGATATCACTACTAGTTAACGGTTTTCATTTCCTTTCTGGATATGGAGCATGTTTTAAAGAAATTTTGGCATGACAGCTGAATCGTCCGTATCTCTGCGTCGCTGAGGAGGAAAACACGTCAACTATGCAGAACCCGAAGCGGCTCCGATGTTAAGCATTAAACTAGCAACCTTCACCATTGCAATTGTCGTTGTAATTGCTCACATAACCAAGGAACACCGACTTGAGTCGTAAGACAACCGAACCGCTATACTTTTATTACCACAATTCGATATATCGTATTCCGTCTGATACATCGTCTTTTATAAATTAGAGCGTAACATTCCTCGCCATAGAGTTAAATTGCTGCTGGATCAGGGCACGACGGGGAAGTTCGTGTAATACGTGAATTTCCCCGCCGTGGAATAACAGATAGGGGTACATTAGCTATGCAACAAGCACTCCTGTAATACTAACCTAGTAAGTCACGGATGTCCGCACTAGCCGCGGCCGCCGGCTCTGCTCTGATAACTGTCGCAGCGCGCGTGTCGGTCTGCAAGTGTCCGCCGACTGACTATTCATACATCGACACGCATTCCTTGTGGAAACTTGAAAGGTTTTACTTAATTGATAGATTGTATGTAAATGCGCAGTGGTATATTCGGGATTCGATTTTCGGGTTAGTTTTTTGAAAAAGAAAGCACTAGGCGCGTTATGCATGGGGAAAAATCTCATTGAAATCGCGACACTTTCACCTTTACCGACACCTCTGTATTAGCAAACGCATAGTGATCCCTATTGTGTGTAGACTGTAACAAACGAGTAGACTGTAACAAACGAGTAGACTGTAACAAACGAGTAGACTGTAACAAACGAGTAGACTGTAACAATCTACCAACGACTCCGTATCTAGTGATCTCTGCGCTTCGATTCAGTAATTTCCACGTTTACCTCGGACAAAGAAAACAACTTTCATTTTGCATGTCTACCAGCCTTAGCATGTGACTACCTACTCGTCAAACATTGAAATACCTACCCATAAGGTTCTAATTTTCAAACGGCATATTACGCGTCGTTACTTTTGTCAAAATTTGAGCGGAATCGGAACTTTAAGAGTATAAGGGCGGTTTCACAGGCTGCTGTTGTACCTGTATGTAGCCATTGACACTTACCTCTTAACTACAACATAAATGCGGCATATTAACTAAATAAAAAACCGGACACACCGAAATTCTTAATTTATTTGACTAGCAAGCTTGAGGTTGATCGGAACTTATGTATTACAAATAATTGAGATTTGCTCAAGGACGAAGGTCACGGAACATACACGAACCGTGGCAGAGGTGAAGACACATATGCCGCAGAAACGACGGAAGATGAAATCGCAAAATGATGGATTGGAGACCAAATCAGTCGATGATCTGCCCAGAGCTATAGAGCGGCAGGGGATAGGGGTAGGAAATAACTAAAAGTCCAGTGAGGATATCCACAGGCAAATACCACTCACACACACAGGCATAAAAGGATACCAACAGTAGGCGAAAACAGGTTAAGGAAGAAGACGAACATGACTTTAATCAGAACAGCTGTAAAACCGTTCCCGGAGGCGTGCACAAACCAACGTTGCAATCGAACTGATCCGCACAACTAGGGCGCGACCTCACACCGTACATAAAGTAACAGCTATGCTGTCGCGATTCGTGCGCTTTAGATGAGTACAAAAACAAACTTAATTTCAAATATAAATATAGTAACGTACCCGTCACGGCGGTCCTGAGAAGCGCGCGAAATCGATTTTAGCAATGGTATGATAAAATGAATAGAGGCAAGAACTTACAAATTATAAATATTACGCGTTTGACCTATGAGATGGAAACGAAAAAAACTGGTTTGCTAGTAAAAGCGCTCACGGGCCGCGCCTGTCATAATAACCCAGTTTTGACTCGAATGTAATTAACACGAGCCTCATCATTTAGTGGCCCGTATCTGGCCTGGGGACTCTTCGATTTTCTGGTACTGATGTGACTACACTGTCCAGGCTCTTCAACGATTTTTATAGCACAAGGGGGCAAACGTGCGTTCTGGTGACTAGCGACGCGTACAGACAGATATGCGCATAATCGTTAAACAGGCGAGGGCAACACATGTTTACTCGTCTCCTCAACTCAAGAACCACACAGAATGCGATAACATGAGAGTCAAACTAAAGAGTTAGCGTGGCACTACACCCCTACAAAGCCTTACCTGCCACTGCAGCATAATAGGCGATACAGGCCGATGGAACTACAGAAGCAATACTCCATTAACATAATATATTTACTGCTGTTCTTTTGGTTCTCGTACAGCTTTCCGCAACTAAAGCATTAGAGGAAACCAAAACGTTTGTGTAACAATGTGGATGTCTATGGGCGTCGGCAGTCGATAAAAGGTGTAATTATGCTAGAAATGTTAACTGTAATCTCGACCAATCAGTTTCGAGCCCTTCTATTCCTCATACGATATATTTAGACGCCACACACGGATAAACACACATAAAACGTGTCACTAACTGATCAGATCAGATTAGACGAAATAGCAGATATGAATTAGTCTCTTACAGCTCGTTACCAACCAACAGGAAATATTATTGCATTTGTATCACGAATGTTTCCGTGTATCGTACATATAGATTTAAGATGGATATTCGTCCAAAAAACAGGGCATTAACATATTGTTATGATAATTATTATCAATATTCTCTACCGATTTACGAACTGGTGACGTAGTCGATATCCCGCGGACTTCATGCTAGTGATAGCGGGTTCGTGTCCCGCCCGGGTCATGAATGTTTATATTTAATGTACTTCTATAATAAACATCATAAACACACCAAGTGTATAAAATGTAGAGCTAATAAAATTACTCTTGCGGATTGTTATTATCGTTGTAATTATGAGTACGACGATTCAAGTGCTTTACAGCAACCTTGGTCACAGCTGAAGCAGCTTTATTGTATTGAGTGACGTTTGCGTAAATTTATAACAAAAATATAATGATCATAATACACCTGGTACATCCTCGCGGCGCCTTACGGGCGCACAGGGGCTGGAGAGCGCTGAGGCCCCTAGAGGCTGACCTCTCTATAAAACCACACTGAAACTCTGAGACTTTTTTTTAGACAGGCTTGGCCCATCACTCATTCCCAACACTGTTACTACTGTGTGGTCAGGATCGACAGCGGCATCCACTATGCACCCATTGATATGATCACAGGGGGCCCGAGAGGAAAAGCTAAAACTGTCTCGCGACCCGCAACGAATTTAATCAGCGGAAAATAGGAGGAGCGAAGTAGTTCGAATAACCCTCCCAAATCAAAGCGGAGGCAGCACAAGATTACAGTGACGTATACAAGGCGCAAAAAGAGAGGCATCCAGGTGAGGCCCAGCTGCTTTGTATGAGATATTAAAAAAAACCTTATTCAATGACTTTACATTTGATTTTCTATTATTTAAGCTGTTGTTATGCCTAAGGTAAAACCGTGTGTTTCCAGTAATAGTAATGACAAAATCTTTTAAATACACGGAAGTTACCCACGCTGTCCACGAGGTCGCCATGAAGTACTAACCCGCATACATTGTCGAACTCCCAAATAATGCCAAACCAAAGTGCCAGATCTCCCAAATAGTGTGATGCGCAGTTTGTTTGCAGTTGTTTGGTTCAAACAGTCACAAAAATGTGAAGGCACTAATTTGAAGTTTACTTTTAAAGTTGCCGTGTCGGGTTAGGAGTTGTACAATGCAATGATCAATCTCTAGCCAACCTTTAGCTAAGCGGTCGCGCACACACGGAAATAAATTGTGTTAATTTCGCCCTTCTTCCAACGTGTCTGTCATTCGTTAATTAACTTTTGGATGGTAATTTCTATTAGCTTAAATAACTTATTGATCTTCTGTCTGTCTTTTAGACTTAAAAATAAGTAGAGATGTTTTTTGAGTGATAATACATGTCTGCACGACGTTTTATTTCTGAGCCTACTGGTAAGACTCCGGCTAGAACAGGCGATGCCTCCATGTGCCCTGATGTTTGTTGTTCGTTGACTTTGAAGTAATTTCCGTCGCGCTGCGCCTATGATCGTCCCCCGAAACCCCGGGACTGTAAACTTATAATCCCAGACTTTTTAGGGTCACATAATGTATGCGTAACCAATTAAAAGTAAGCGGAAACATATGTTCCTTGAGTAAAGACAATAAACTTCAACAACATTTGCCCACACTCTCCTAGTTAGTTGCAAGGGGATCCGTGCCCAAAAGTGGGACACATAAAAGGACAATGTGAGATCTATACCTATCTACAAGCAAAGTTAGGACGCATTTCCTGCCGTTTGTGAGTCTCCGGTGGATCATTGGAGGTAGAAGTCACCACGTCTGCATAATAATTATCAGGACGATGTTTAATGTTACGAGTGTTGGTAGGCATCAGAAGGGTGTGACGCTTGCCCTATCAAAGTATAAAAACACATTGTAGGTAGTTACATTAATTATTTCGTAGAATCGCGTTTGTACGGCTTCTTACTCTTTAGTTTGCGACAGAGCACTGACTCCCGAGTCTGTCATCATCGCCACCTTCTTACGTGGCAAGTGACGACTTTTGAGGTCTCGACCTCGGCTCCAGTAACACAACACAGTAACAAGGAGTGGCATAATTTATTATTCACGCAATTTGAGACTTGGCGTAAATTCTTAAGATGTTTCTCTGAGCTGATCTCTTTTAGTACAGGGAGTAAATGAATAATCGAAGCTATGACATGGGTCAGCCCATTAACATCTGCGGCTATGCGAACGTAATGCCCTCCATATGTATGGGATAGGGGTATCCCATACAGTGAGCGACGTACGTGTGAGAACAAAGGAAATGATGGCCTAATTCGTCTGCAATGCAGCACGGCACAAGGTGTGGTGCATTAATATATTATTTTTTTATAACCTAGGGGGGCAAACGTGAAATCGGTGCCACCCTACGACTGCTGACACCCGTGGACATCCACACAAGTACTATACCAATGCGTTGCCCTCCTGACTAAAGATGTCACTTACGGAGGATATAGTGTCATGCACCATGCACCGCACGACCTCCTCCTATCCAGCATGGCACTACCTCTTTCTGATCAATTAATATACATAAAGGTGGTAATTTATATTTTCACGTCCCCCACCCCTCGGCCCCCTCACGGCGGCCTACTACCCGGGGCGCGTATCGTCGTCTTGCCGGCATAATTTTATGCCACTGCACGGATAAAAAGAACAATAAAAATATAATAGTTTCTCTGTAAGAGGGCTCGGCAGTGGCCTTGGCCCGTCATCACACAAAACTCCTTATCACATATGATTACTGTATCTCATGTATCAAATGGTGATTTGTGGTAGCAAGTCTACAGTCTGACGATAACACTGTTATTCGAGCTTGTTGTCGAGTTCAATAATTAATAATTATGTGTGACGTAAACTGTGCTGGACGTGTTGTTCGCCCGCCTGCTCCGGAGGGGACGTGTAAACAGTTCTTGTATTCATAGCACACGTGATCTCTGTTTGTACACACACCTCCTGGCCGCGTGTCAAATGGCACATCACTCACATTTAGGTTATTACTACTCCTGGTCATCTTCGCAGATGATCTGCGCGGGCTACGGGCACCGAGGCAAACCTCATAGCCCGAGTGGGATCGCGAGGGGAAAACTATCCCTTCGGTAGCGGGGCCGCAATAGTCATTGCGAGTTTGCCTTCGTAGCTTAGAGGCTCAGGGGTTTTAGGTTATTGAAGTAACCACCAAGTTATTCTACGGTCGTGCCAGATTGCCGTACCATCGTAAATAGGCGGATAGGGAAATTGTGCGCACTTGTAACTGCGCTAACATTTGCGCAGGACATTGTGACCCGCGCAAGTGGCTCCCTCAATAGAGATTACCGTTGTAGCCGAAATTCGGCTAGCATAGATGATGTTGTTCAAACATCATCTAAAATGTATTTATGTATCAGTGTTAATTTATTAATGGCATGGTTGGTTTTGTTATAAAATTTAATACATGCCAGGCATTGATTAAAAAGAATGTTAGGTACCTGTTAAAAGGATAAGATAATAAGACTGCTTTAGAATACTTATATTCTTAAATAGCGATCCTCCCCGGCTTGGGCTGTTGCTAGCTTAACCGCAATACACCTGGCCGGGCCGGATAGATACCTTAAAAACTGTACACTAGAACCTTCCTCGAGAATCGTTTTTGGTGTAGGTATAACTAAATAATTTTATCTCACAATTAGTGCTCTTGTGTCGTTTTTAAGGAGGGCTTTGGATTTAACATAACTGAAGTGTCAATAGTAAAGTAGGCGGGTGTAGGCAGAGCCTGTCGAAGGCTGTATTGGATCGATTACCTCAAAATCTACCAAACGTATTTTAGTTAGATTAGTTCCTTCCACCTATTTTCTGCTCTCGTGTAGTAAAACCAACAAAGCGCGAACAAAATAGCGAAATCCTAAATATTGTGCGGGTTGGAATCTTAGTACATCTAAATATACACGCATCGAAGTGTCCACAAGGAGATTTAGTGTCCGTCCCACAATGGATCCGCCATCTGACAGTTCTCACCTATTGTGGATACCTCATTGCAGCCACAATGGAGATCGATCAAAGGTGTTTATTTGTACACCTCAGGCGGGTTAGGCTGCCGCCAATTTTAGGGTTCAATACGGTATGTTTAGTAAGTTGTGTCCGAGCTGCACTGTAGCCCGACGGTGCCTCGTCTTCTCGTCATCATCATCAGCCTTCGTCTGATATTCATTAATAATAATTATCTATGGACTTATCACGGCATTTGCTAATTAGACATGTTAAGGACTGGCGTGCACCTACTTGTGGACATCGGAAATGTATTTAACATTTTTATAAATATAAGACATATTGTAAATTAAAGATTTTTATTATTCAATTAGATTGAATCGATCAAACACTAGCGTAACGCGATCGGCATGTCTGCTTACGTTCCACTGCACCAATCAGCCGTCGTTATTTATAAACTCAATCCAATGGCCCACAACTCTTGTTGTTCCTTTAAAGAGATTTCACATGTGCTAGAGGTACCCCCCCGGTCGTGCTGACCCAAGTCGGCTGCATGCTCCTCTATATCACATTATTTCCACATGTTTACGCGGAGCATGTACTACGCTCACTTCCCATGTACGAGGTAATGTACTCACTTAGATTTCTTTTATTTTCGTGTCATTTGATTAAGTGGAGAAACGATCAGACGGAAAATCTGAAAAGACGCACACACATTATAATGCTCCCTACGAAACAGGACTCGCTTTTTTTTTTATTTATTCTCACCTTTTTGTTATTTTATGTCTCACACATTAACAAGTGCTATAAGATCTGGTTTAAGTTAGGACAGCAGCTTGCTATTTTAAAGCAGATCGCATAGCATTCGTGTATGAAAGTGTAATCATTAGTAACTACTAAAAAAATTTATTCTATTCTAGTTAAGTACTATAAAATATTTGTAAAAATTTTCACACTTGACCGTATGCCTACAAAGAAAGAGTCCCGTGAATTATGTAGGCGAGAGGAATACAAGTGTATAAATACAAGAACCCTCCATTGTGATGTCATTGTAACTCGCGTAGCTCCGGACAGAGAACAGACATGGCCGCTAGGTACAGGTAAGGTATGGGCATATATGTTGGGGTGGTGAATATAGCTAATACGATTCTATGGTTCTGTGCTTCATTGCAGCCAATTGGGCTGGCACGAGCAGGAACCTCCCGCTGATACACATGATTTCTCACTCCGTATTTAGTGCCATTTGTGTTCTTATCAAAAAATGATTTCGTCCAATTGTTTGTGACGGTGTGACGCAGTTTCATCCCATCAAAATATATCCCATGGGAAAACATTCTCCGGGGTGAAACGATATGCCTGATTGTGTTCTGTATCGATGAAAAAAAAATCATCCAAATCCATTCCGCATTTCACTTGAAAGAATAACAAACAACCATAAACAGATTCGCATTTATAATATCACGACTAATGATTCGAACTTTGAGTGACCAATTTCGTTGGCAATAGTAGTTTTCGACTTGGTTAGAACTAAGACCCATAAATTTCACCGATGAAACCCTTTAATAATAAATTAATTGGAATTGATTTGATTGTGAACTATCATGTATATGTAGTGATGTTGTAACCAATCCACGATCGACCCCACTATAGGCTGCTATCGACTGGTTGGCCACCCAATAGGTTTTACGTCAAAGAGAAACCCTATCCATCTTACTGCAGCGTCTGTAGCAGACATTAAACGTAAGAATTCTTACAAGTACATGTTGTGTAATTGTCATGTGTAAATAGCCCTCCCACATGAAAACATTTTGGGACAGTCACATGAAAACATTTTTAGTCCGTAGGTTCACCCTTAAGCCAATGACTTAGTATCACAAAGGTTGTATACCTACTTTTACATATCTGCTATTTACGCAGTTTATATATTAAGTGCATAATGTACAATTGTGCCGAAAAATGCCACATATATGTAAGATGTAGTACCCATGCATGTGTCGTACTCGTATTGTACAAATCGCTGTATAACATTACGGCTAGCCATTTTCAAGAACAGGGCCGTTTTGATTTGTGGCGAGCCAACGATTAGCCGGATAATCATTGCGACGCCTTAGCCTAATTGAATATCTTGATTTCAGGTTATGATACTGATCGATGCATACATGAAATTAGGCGAAGTGTTTTTGAATGCAAATAAAAAAATAATCTAACCAGGAAGGCTAAAGCTAGAAAGTTTAGGCGGGTGCATACCCCATATCCCGCCTAAACTTTCGAAACTATCTGGGCATAGTTTTTATTTCCCTATATTCGACAACCGACGCCATTGCTGTTGTCATGTCAAGTGAAGTCGCGAGTGTTAAAATTACGAAGTAAATTGTGTCAAATAATATGGCTAGCTCTATCGCATGACGTCTAACGCTGAACGCTTTCTCGGGGAATTTCACTCAGCCGCATTGAATCCGGCTAATCGTTCGCACGCCATAAAACAATGCGGCCTTGTTTTTTAATATAGCTAGCCGTAATGATATACTCGTCGTACGTCGGCTAGTAGACAATCCGACTGCGACATATGCATAACTCGACTCTGATAAAAAGACTCGCCTCTCTACATATTTCATGACCAAGAGGTATTTCCGGGTACCTAGCCGGCTGTGTTGTAGTAATCTAAAAGCTAGTACTTAGTATCCATATATAATATCTAGCTGTACCCCGAAAAGAATATACGTTAATCCAGACTGATGCATTACTGTTCTTAATATCTACCACATTGTTTAGTATTTTTTACGCGAAATATTAACAAACATACACACAAACTTTCTCATCTCTAGGTAGGTTTTATAGATACACTTACATACATTCGTACATATAATGGATATTTATGAGATAATCAATAACATTTGAAAAATTATTATTATTTATATTGAAGAGCACCTAGTTATTTTGACATCAATAATGTCAAAATAACTAGGTGCTCTTCAATTTCAGTGTTACTTTTAATGCCTGTGTTTTTCTATTTCTGCTGGATAATCTCAGAACGAGTTTATAGGGCAGGACCTAGGCTACATTTTATTTCTAAATCCAGTCGTGGTTATTCACAGGCGACGCCGGGGCAGATCGCTATTTCGTAACATTAGTGGAATAGTGACTGTCGCTAAGCGAGTTGCCGACTAATAATCTCCGAGGTTGGGGCACCGGCCTATCTCCAATCTGCAGCGAATACGTGATGACTAAAGCGAACGAAGAAGTCAGTAACTTTACCCATCACTTGTTGTTTTAGATTATATATCATCTTGTTCCTGCTAAGCCTGGTCATCGTGGTGACCCCCCAGGTGACCTTCAGCCGCGACTGGTCCGGGGGCAAGCGCTCCGGTCCGGTGCTGTTCGACTGCGGACAGTTTGCTCGATTATGTAGACATTTTCTGGTGAGTAAACTCTTATCCCACCAAAAACATTCTATAAAAATGCCAAGTCTCGATGGAGCTGCTTGTGTCCCTAGAACGGTAATGATATATCTAAGGAAAGCCAAGCCAAGTCTGAGGTCCTTTACTGCGATTTCTTCACTTAGGTATATAGTTATATTTTATGTCCAAAGTTTTCTAAGAAATTACAAGACGGCGTCTGAGCTTTTCTTAGAAATTTCATTTCATTACGTTTTCCCTTCATTTATACACTAAACACTAATTGTAATTTGGAGCGACTATATAGACATACTGGAAGTGTCTTATATATGTAATGCTCGAATCGTCAATCCATCAGTAAAAAGTTATACTTATGAAAACTTCAATTAGATCAAAACCTTTGGTTACACAACAAATGTGAGAAAAAATATCAAAGTAAATCCTTATATAGCTGCAGTAAATATTGACAACTAGCTGTCGTCGGGGCGTTGTTACTTGTTCTGGCGTGTCGTGTTGATGTAAATTATTAAATTTTAACATAATTTTAACTTAAACAAAAGAATTTTTGACATATTTTGTGAAATATCTGTGCGAAGCCGGCACGGACTGCTACTTATAATTCTTAATAAACTTGAATGAAATTTGAACTATAGTTTGTAGACACGTGTTTAGTAGGCAACGCCCGCTTGCTACTCAAAATTGAGGCCTGGTCCGATTTGATTTGTCATTGGCCTAAAATTCATATTATATCTAATCGGCGTTGTTTTATAACACTGTTCTGTCGAAAAATGTTGTGGTTCTCCAACAGTTTGCTCTATGTAGTACGTCTCAAAGATCAGCGTTCATATCCACAGTAGATACAATAAATAAAATTATTTTGTTTGTATTTAAAATTACTTAAAACTTGTAAAACATAGTTCCAAGGACATATCACAATTTATGCAGATAAATGTGTACTATTTACTTTGTCTAATTAATAACTTAATCCGAAGAAATTTGCTTGCGTTTTGATCGTCTAAATTCCTAAGACATGACGCGCATATGTCGACGAAACCGTGTGTAACTAACTAGGAAATACTTTCAGTGGGGCATCTGTAAGCCCGTTAACGGATATAAAACATAACGTATCGCGTCGTGGTTAGCTCCCACCTCCGCATGGATGTGTGTATTCATTGTGTAGCACAGATTCTTTATAGAAAAATTGGGCAAAAGAAATGGGCATATCACTTTTCCCGCAGTGTGCTACTGGAAACTCACACAAGCTCACACCGTAGCTGCCACAGCTTCCATGTGGACGTCAATATTAACGTAAGTCCCGTCGTATGTTCCAGCATGATCTCAAGCACGCAATGTCAGCGGACGGCGTGCGGAAGAGAATCGACCCTGAAGAGCAGCCCGCCAGAGATGAAGACGACGAGTGGTCTTAGAAGTAGCAAACAATTACATCCTGTACTTAAAATGAACAATGGACATTTTGGATCTAGTCTTGTATAACACTGTTCTATGGGCGTTAATAATTTTCAAAATGATTTATCCAAATTACATGCGTGGCATAGTGCAGTGCCAGGCGCAGCATAAATAAAAAACTTTTATGTACTTTCAGTAATATATTGTAACATTCGATTTTATATACAAATTCATCATTAAATTATTGCATTAGATAAAACTAAATCATTACAAAATTCAAACCTTAAAATACTGAGTAAACTAGCTACTATGTGAGTATAAATCATAAAACAGGTAATTATGGTATGGTGGATAGTAATTGTCATTATTGTTTCACAGGTTACTATTATAGTGTCAACTATCTAGTCGATGCTACTCTTAACTGCCACATAAATCCTTCATATTACGTCTAATCGGAACCGACAGTTGTAACCAATGTCACATTTTTCTAATAGGCTAACTGAAACTTTAATAGGAACCCGCGGAACTCTGGACAGTTTTCCGATGATGTTAATGATGACGTGACGGCGTCACAGCATTGATTTTTGCTGTTATGTCTTTTTCAATTACTGTGTCGCCAAACATTTTTTGGTCGACCTTTAGACTAGTACTATTAAAAAAAATTACAAGCAAAATATAATACTACAGATAACTTTACTGTGTTAGGTTTTATATTAGAAAAGCAATACTTTTATACAATTTATATATGTATATATAGTGATACACGAGATTTATGTGTGTGTGTACTCGAATCACAATAAAAACGTGCCAACGCAAGACACACATATGATTCAATGTGAAATTCCTTCTGTAGAATGATATAATTACGAGATGCAAATTGTAAGGTGAAAATTAAGCTACCTTAATTAACTTAAATGCACATGATAAATATACAGACTACAAGGCCAGCTGAAGCGAGCATTAAGTGCTACGTATATACTACGACGTAGTGTAGTGTGAAGATAGACCACATTTTTGGGACGGTTAAAAACTCTTACTTTAAAAACAGGAGAATCGCATAATAATATAATTTTAAAATCCTTGTATTATCTCTAATTCGCAATACTTCTAAAATGTAAAAGTGCAGGTTTAATAGGATATATAAAAATAGCATAATTCTATTTGGTATAATAATAATAATAACAACAAACGACACCGGTACAAAGTCCTCTAAATACAGTAAGAACACTGTCCATTGCTATATAGAGAGTGCAGTTGTGCCTGCGCAGCTGGTCTCTATAGAGCTGGCCCCAGTCCCGAAATTGTGCTAGCGGGACATAATTATGTGTGGGCACACTTTTAATCGCGTCCCGAGCGCGAATATGTGTGTGTGCGTACGTGTGTGCATGCTTGTGTGTGTGCGTGTCACTCGCCGTCAATTGTAGTACTCAAGTGTGGGAATGTTTGTGCGTGCATGAGTATCACTCGTCGTCTCGCCTCGTGCAGCGCACGTACTCCAGCGCGGCGTTGATCTTCTCCAGCCACAGGTCTCTGTCTCTCGGAGTATCGGCGGCGAGCAGGTGGCGGCGCAGGACGCGTCCGTCAGCGGCGCGCGCGTATAGCAGCGAGCCCGCTCCGTCCGGCGGCGTCAGCCCGGCGGGGCACTCGGTCTCCATCAGCAGCGTGTTAGGGCGCGCGCAGAGGTCGCGGGGCGCGGGTAGCACCTTAGTAGACAGCACTGTCGAGAGGTCGATGTCTCCGATCGGCATCTGTAATTAAAATTTATAATATTTAAAAGATAAAAAAGACCAGATCCATCACTTAATACATATATTTGTGTTGTGTTGCTAAACATTACTCTCAATACAATTTAAGTCGCATGTTAATCCACGCTATTTTTGCTCTCAAATAATATTTTCAAATGATATCAGTGACAGTTCCCACGCTCGGATTCATTCCAAATTTTTCTTTTGGAATAATAAAAATATTAGGGCGCAGAAAAGCAATGATTAAGTACAAAAGGAAATAATAAAAATATTATCAATTCGACACATCTTCGGATATATATTAAACATTATTTTATTAAAAGCTTTAAATAAAAATAATATAATTAATAAAGCTAATATAATAAAAAACAAAAGGTCTTTAAAAGTCAGATGCTCGAAATGACGCGTCTGTCAAAAGCAGTGTGGGTCTTTCAGGATTGACCTCAATAGACTTGTCGAGTCAAGTACCATCAAATCGTTGCATAAAATTTATTGATCTATTTCTACATATAAAATATACTACGGCGATTTTAGTCCGAGGAAGGGAAACAAATAGGTTGACTAAACCTAGAGCATCCCTTACTTTCGGAATCTTAATATTTGCTGAAAGCACAAAGATTAAATAAAGAGGGCGGTCAAAAGCGATACCTTTCGCTGCACATCATCAGGGTACTTCCAGAAGGCCAGCGTGGGCGGCTGCAGGCGGAACCAGCGGCGGTGCCAGGCGCCCAGCCCGCTCACGTCGTCGAAGGCGGTGAGGAAGGCGCTGTGCGGCTCGGGTGCCGGCACGCGCACGCGCGCCTTAATGTCCACGCTCAGGGAGCCATCCAGCGGGCTGCCGTGGGGAACCTGTGATGTTATGTTTCTTGTAGACTATATCCATTATGGATAGCGATACACGCACAAGAAAGAATAACAAAAAGTCAAAAGATATTTACCATTAACAAGACACGTTGGAAAAAAGAACACTACTTAAGAATTTCATGCATTGTGTACATGTTGCTTGTTTTTCGGCACTATTACATGTAACAAATTTAATGACCTTGTTGAGCGTGAAGGTCTTTCTGGTGGCCTGCGGCAGTGCGAATATGCAGTAGCCGTGCAGCTGGAACTGCGGCGAGCGCACGGCGCCCGGGCCCGCCGGCGACTGCACGCGCGGCGTTTTCAGCTCGGACACCTTTGACTTGGGCGTCAGCAGCTTGGAGTTGCCCTGCAAGTGCACACGAATCATTTTATTATGATTTGTAATTGGAAAGGTCCTGCATTTTAGTAGGAGTTCAACCACAATCATCGTGCACGAGCATTTTCAGAAGTAGGGCTAAAGATAATATTGACGGCGTTAAATTGACTCGGTTATCTGAGATATAATTGTGCTTGAGCTAAATTTGTATTCCCGTAATATATATGACAATATAGTTTGAATTGAAATGTCCCCGAGTTTATTTGAACAACATCTGAGAGTTACTCGACTGCTGTAAATATTACCTTCTTGTTGGAGATGTGATACTTGACGTGGTGCGGCAGCACCTCCTTGGACGCGGGCAGCAGGTACACCTCCACCGTCACCTGCGCGACACGAGCGTTAAACGATCACATCACACATTACAGTGTTTGTTATTTTGGAGACAGGACCTGTGTATAAGGCTCGTCGTCATAGACAAGGGCACGTAGTACAAACTGTGGTGGCCCCCTGTAGAGGAGGAGGGTGGCCAGGTAACACTTCGGTAGTCATGAAAAAGACTGCTCGTTATCTCTCTACCTCATATACGAGTAAAGAAATCCATCAAAAGCAAAGGCTTTTGCAAATACAATGGCCCTAGTAGTATTATTAACATTTGTAGATCCGTCACCTGGTACCTGGTTACCCTCTTCCGACTGCTCGTTTGCTCTATTACGCAATAAAATATCAGACGCACGTTCACAAATAGCTGATGACCAAAAATGTAAGTACGCATCTGAAGGAGCACAACTTTATAATAAAATACCTGCACACGTAAAAATACGCTCACTACAGGGATTTACGACTATACTGGCTGAATAAGTAATAGAAAATACACCGTAAAAAATACTAGCAAATGGGTGCCCGTTGCTGTTAACGACGAATCTTAATGTATTTAAATATTTCTATTTGTATGTATTCTCAAGTGAGCGACTTAATTTCGTCCTTTTGAGAATAATTGTCTATAAATCTTAAGTGATTCCGTAGTACCTTGAAGTCACTGGCCAGCCCATCCATCCGTACGTCGTCCGCGAAAGTAAGCGGCGCGGGGCCGGTGAGCTGCATGGAGGTGGCCAGCACGCGGTCGCGGCACTTGAGCAGGCACAGCGCGTGGTGGCCCACTGCGCCATCTGACGAACACACATACTTATTAGGTTTAGGCGGGAGCGAAGCACGAACAATCGCTCGTACTTCCTAGTTTTTGGTCCTTTAATTATTTGCACAAAAACCATGCACCACATCGCACCCTACTAAAAACAAATTTAAAATAATATAGTAAATATAAATTTGATAAAGATCTATGTTATATTGACAAGATGAAAGCACAAAGTGTCTGACATTTTTGGAGGTTGTGTCTGTGTCCTCGTGTGCGTGAATAAACACATGACATTGCTTTGTATATATGGTTGTGTACGTGCGTATATGTTTATGCGCGTTCTCACCTAGTATGTACACGCGAAGCTCCAGTATACATATGTAACAGTGACACGTGTGAACAAGTAAGTGCATGTAACTGAATCCTGTCGCAAGGCACAACGCCGCAGTGCCACGCGTAGGTCAATGAGGCGCAACTCAGATACTACGTCAATAAGTATAGGTGCGTGCTCATTTGCGTATGCATGCGTGCGAAAATTCGTATTTAAACATAAAGAATGCACATCTTTGAGTACGTATGTGTATTAATGATTGCGCGACCATGCGTGAGTATATAACTGACCGGCGTGCATCTGTCGTACGTAGTCTCTCCGCAAGGGCACGCGCAGGTCGGACAGGCGCAGCTCGGCGCAGCCCGCGGCGGCGGCGGGGCCCGCCCCCTCCACCTGCAGCCGCTGCACCTCGTGCAGGCACGCCTGCCGACGGTGCGCTGGAACAAAAATATCGCTTTACGTACCGTCGTGGCGATATATCAACCTACATACAACCTGGCGACAAGGATGTCACATTGACGTAATGAACAACCACTATTATTAATAATTACTCAAAATGGGAATATAACTTCCTTGCAGAAAAATATAGATCAAAAAAGAGATAAAAGGCACCAGGTTATGACATTTGACACGGAGCACAAACTTAAAATAAACTGTAGACACAAATAGGGCAGGAACTATTACATAATTTGCATAAATTTTTTGATGAACTTTTTTAATATGCATTTATTAAATACTATGACTTGCTTTATTATTAATATCAATACTTTACAAAGCTCCTGTATTTTATGTAATGTTAACTATATTTATGAACACTATAATAGACGTAAATAAATAGGTTATCTTGTGTTTTGTATGTGGCAAATAAATGGTTCGAAAGGTCACATCCTCCAGTCATTGTTCAACTCTGTACCGTGTGTCATGACAAACGTCACTTGAGTAGCGATCAACACGCCTGCGATACTTCTACTCGATTTGATTATTTTTGTGAGAACAATTGTAATCAAATTTATAACAGATCTTTGGAATCAATGAGTGCATTTATTTCTACTCTCCGTCCAAAATGATGGAAGATAATTGTATCGTTTCCGACCGATTTATAATGTCAGTAAGCACATAAGACATAAGGCACTTACTAGCTAACAGCAGCAGCCGCTCTCCCTCGGCCTGCTCGGTGGAGCCGCTGAATTCGACGGTGGCAGCGCAAAGGTTGAGCGCCTGACTTGCCTGCAAATGTGCACATGAAATTCCGTTACTGTTAATGAATGGTCTCACCGACTCATCGTACGTTCGCCGCACTTTTCTCAAGCTGTTGTTTCAGAATCAACTTACCACCTCTCTAGAACCTTAAATAAGCTGGGCTTCACGGACATAGTTGTCGATAGTCTGTGGCTTGTTTATTATAAAGATGAGGTAGCAGATTTGGCTAGTGTAACAGATTCCGCCCCTCTCTTTTTCCATTGACGGTCGGGGTGACTCGCGCACGATGTCGTGACAGTGAATTTACGATCCCTTAACGTACCTGAGAGATAACAGTCTGCTGTTTGTTGATCTCGTTTTGCAGTTCCTTGATGCGCTGTCGCACGGTGGTGACGCTCGGCGTCGGCTCGTCGGGGGTCGCGGGTTCGCGCTCCGGCGATGTATGCCGGACTACGCGCATGGGCGTAGAGGGCGTGGACGACTGAAGTTATAAAACAATTCAGTCTCAACTTTACTACTAAATGTGACGCCAATATTATTTCACCAAATGATCTAAACACAAGACAATACCGCAGGACTACAAAAACTCCTGCTTTATGAGGCAGGAGTTTTTGCAATCCAGCTCGCACACAGCGAGTTGCGATTTAGATGTCCAGATGATTTTGGAGCCACTATAAGTTTCTACATACTTTGTTAATGACCTAAACTTTGATGACTATCAACACCCATTAACATCCACATCAACTCTTGAAGCCAATATGAAGTGAACGAGAAGTACCTAATGCCCTTGTTATATCAGACCTCTGCTGCTATATTATTCGGTCGCCTTGACGAAGTTTTAAGGCGACCATGGGACCCTTTGGACCACGTCCCTTCTCTCCCTCCCTTCCCTAACGGGGCGTCTATTACAAGCTGCTGGAATCGCTACAATATCATCATTATATTTCCCCGATCGTGCCGAGCTCCCCGCAGCACAATTGGCTTAGAGAATAAAATCCTTGCGTGTCTTGTCATGGAGTCGTGACCGTGAACTAAGGCTCTCTATGGGGGAGGCCTGTGTCCAGCAGTGGACCTCATACGGCTGATAATGTGTCTTGTTATCGGTCCTTAACAAATATGTTGTGAGCACATACCGCCTGCATGCGCCGGTAGAAACTGACGCTGTGCACCAGCTCGCCGCCGCGGTCCGCACGCGCCGGCGCCGCCTCGTGCTTCAACGGCGACTTGTACTGCCCCTTGTCCTGATACACGAAACTTGATGAAGTCGAGCCGCTTTGCTGTAACGCGCGACGCTAGTTACGGACGAGTTTGCCCAAATTTAAAAGCACACAGCGTTAAACGAGACTAGTAGGGCAATGCTATCATCAGGGGTATATTTAGCTCCGCCTCTTCTCCTCTCCAATGGGCCACCGTAAATTATCAAAATAGCACGGAACGCGACACCTCGCTGTCATTATGAGGTTGTGTTATGTTAGCAAGAGCTACCACTCCGATCGTGTCGGCCCAATTCGTTCACATGTTCAAAATTTCCTATTTGTACATAAAATCGTATCTCCTCTACAAACAGTCGAGCGGAGACTATGCAGTAGCTATTGATCATTTATTGCGCAGCAAATGAAATTAGATACATTCATATAACAAGCGTATG
The DNA here is from genome assembly GCA_017140195.1 of Eumaeus atala. NCBI lineage: Eukaryota > Metazoa > Arthropoda > Insecta > Lepidoptera > Lycaenidae > Eumaeus > Eumaeus atala. Next base: position 1,019,287 of record JAFELO010000361.1, on the reverse strand, counting down.
GAAACAGAGCATGGTATAAACGCTTACCTTGTTAAGTTTTGGTGGCGTGGGTCCCTCCTCCAGCGCTTCGTCTAGCAAATCATCGAGCTCGCTGTCATACGCACTGCCTTCTTCTTCTGTATCACTCTGCACTGCCTTCTTGTAGCTGCTGTTGTTCTTCTTAACCACCTGCAAAATGTGGGTCAATCTTAATACATTTAAAAATGGAACCATATTTGACAGATAAATACCAGTCACTTACACCTGATCGATGACCTACGAACGAAGTTCGTGTGGCACTAACTTCATATCTTATGTATGAAGTTAGTGCCACACTTAAAGATGACGCTTTCTTTTTGTGTAGTACAGGTGGCAACGCCTCGTCCATTACACCAGTATTTATAGGTGTTGCCACCATAAACCTATCTCAACAAAAGGCCCCCGGCTACTCACGAACCGCACGAAACGCGACAACATAGCCATGTGAGTGAGAGATAGCTCCTCGGTCGTTATTATTTATAGATAGAATAGTCAGAGCAACAACTACGAACATCCGCACGATCAGGAGAAATTGCAGTAGTATGGCCGCCGTGTATACAAGGACAGAGCAGTTGAGCCATAAAATACTACCAAATATTGAATTCGCTTTGCTTGTTGTCAATATTGTGCGGTGTGCCTACTGACAATTTTTGGTCAGATTTCCAACTTTCCAGACAAAAGTGGTTCCCACATGTTTTAGAGAAGTCTATAAAGTTTACTTACATTCATAACCTCCCTGCCAAAAGACGTTTCGGCCCAATTGTCCGATTTGTTCAATTTTTCTGGAATATTTTCGATGCTGAAAAAAACATCAAGTTTTAAATAATCCTTTATACCTTAACTAGTGGCTACATTCACAAATATTTATTTACCATACTGTTCTGTGTTGCAATTATGGTGAAAAGAATAATTAAAAATACCCACTCATTTATAAGAACTCGTAAATTTCTTGTTTTTGTTGAACCAATGTTGTAAAAGCAATTAAAGAATTGGGGAATTAAATACGCGGCGATTCTTGTAAGAAATAATATCTTATTGTATACGTATGGACGGTCTTTTTCTATTCCTAATTTACTAATTATTAGGACGCATTTGCAACTAGGTGGGGCCCGGGATTATCTTTGCTTTCTCATTTTGCCAGATCCGGGATCATTCCATCCCTCCTAAGGCGGCTGTGAGTTACCGTAAGGTTTTATTGAGGTATGATATCCTACTAGGGAGTTCAGAATCTCCACACTAGACAGCGTATGATGTGCGGATGCATCGCAACTGTTTCCCACAAGTAGAATAATAATTGCCAATGGCAATAACTGCGAGGACGTAAAGACTCAAGAGTCCAACAGATTTGCCAATTAACAAGTTTTTTTTAGTTTTTCACATATTTCGTTGTTAGTAGTCGAGCTAAATAGCCTTAAAACCTTATGTGAAGTAAAAATGTTGCCGATTGCAAGGTCTAACTATATTAGCAAACGCTTAAGTTGCCCGGAAGGACTCTAAAGGCAAATAATGTTAATTAATTAATTAAAATTTAGACGATAATTGTCCTCATTTAATTCGGTTTTTAGATATAAATTAATATCCGAGTTTAGTCAGTTTTGTACAAGTTATTTTTATTAGCGGTCTGCCAGTGTACTGTTGCTGATCGTGTATCGACATGATTGGGGCTGAATCTCTTGCTCACACGACTGACAATTATACTTCGCGTTTTGTGGAAATGTTCGTTTCTTGTGGCCCATTTACGGAAGGTGAAAGGAGGGAGGCTCGTTTATTAAGTAATTCCACGGGAAATGTTACCATTTTTTACTATACGGCCGGTATAAATTACGCAAAAAAGCCAAGCGAAAATATTTTTTCACGGTAAGGTAAATTTTGTGCACTCACAACTTGTACAATCTATGTTACTGTAGAAATTAGTGCTGCGTTATGTATATCTTTAGCTCATGTTGCAGCTGATTTATTTATTGCAGTGACATACATTTTGCTACAGTATTTGGACTGTAATCTTAATTGATAGCTCAAGAAGGCGGGGCGAGATCTCACCGGAGATTGTCACACTGGTAACATTTTTTTACATACACAAATATCACCAAAGACCTGCACGGATTGTTCTTGCGTCAAATTAATGTGCTGACTAAACGCGACACCGTAGATGTTACTTTACGGCGGTATCAAGTGAGCGAGAGGTTCCTATCGGGTCGTGCCAGCCCAATTTCGCTGCAACGCAGCATGCACTACCACTTACAAGTAGCAGTAGTAGTCTTACTTACATGTGTTTATTATCTTTTTATTATTATAATAAATTCATGTGTTTTTACTTTCCCACTGTGAGCTTTTTAAAGGGCACGTATTTTCATATGGTACGCACCATATGAAACTTACTCATTAGTGCTAATTTATAATTATTGTTAAAATCCTGCCTAGTAAGTGCCTGACCAATTGTATTAGCAATATTTACTTTACACATGCGATTAAAAAAATCGACTTATGTTTATACATTTCGTATGATCGACAAAAACTCGAAAAAAAAAAACAGTTGTATGGGAGCCCCTAAACTAATCACTTGAATCTGCTTCTTAGTATTTCTTATTATAACGGCAACAGAAAAAGAGCATCTGTGAAAATTTCAACACTAGTTATTACGGTTCATTAGAACAGCTTGGTGAAAGACGGAGAGCTGAATATTAGTACTAGGAATCAGTTTTTTACCCTTTGCGGGATTTCCGGGAAAAGCCTCGGGAAGACGGCCGCGGAAACAACTATGTGTATGTTATCTGTATTCTAGTTGTTCCGATCAACGCAAACAGTGCTTATTAAATCTTGCTGTCTTGAGGTGTTATGTTTAGTTGTCCCGAGCAGTACAACTAACAATTATAATTATTCGGGTACTTTTACTTTTGTTACTACTGACATCAGGACGTCCGTCATCTCGGTCCACCCATGACCATCGTTGCTCTAAAGCTTCTGAAACGTCGGGCTAGTTACGTAATCAAATTAACCGCAATAAAATCCGTAAAAATTTATTGTAATGAGTAACATTCGCGTAAACTTAAGACATCAATAACATGCATATTCTGTAGTATGTGCCCAAGATCACAGAACAAAATAAAAAACATCTACTGACTTGACTTGAATGTCAACATTATCATAAAAACGCTACACACACGTGTACAGACTGGCCTCCAAAAATATATTAAAAAAAGGAATATTCAATATATGACTACAAATAGGATATTTTAGATTTTATATCGTAACACAAAAGTTACACAATAAAACTGTGTGGTTTTCACGTCATCTTATTAGGGGTATGAGTCGAAAATCCCATTTAAGTAGTTTTAAAACCGAGCAAAACCTACGCTAACACTCACACGAAGCAATGCTTACTGAAGGTACACTTGCATGAAAAAATAAACTATCAACGGAACTACCTAGATATATGTATAATTCTGTCTGTAGTTTTTGTTGAGCTACCTTCATTATAGATAATCTCAACATAAAGCTGCTGGTTAAAACACCAGGTTAAATCGTGCCAATAGTAGAAAAGGTTTGATTACAGACTTTCTTCGATGGAGTAAAACTATCCGTAGCAGGAAATAACTAAACCGGGCAGGCACGACCGAGGACCTTGATCTCAGTTTCGATGGAGGTAATTATAATACCATTTAACTCGCAAGTATCGATTAGATTTTAAAAAATCTTATTTATTTTTAAGTGTTTATATGTAGTGTTAGTCTTTTAAGTTCAGAACAAGATGACATTTTATTTTTTTCAGTGTAAGTCAAGATGAAAAATAAAGTTGAATTTCGCTTATACTATAAATTTAAAACATACGTAAGATAACATTATAACACAAAATAAATTTTCAAGAAATAACCATAAAGTGTAATTGCTCAATAGGTGTTGCTAAACATTAGCAGCGCCGGGAAGGCTATGTACAGCCTGTAGTGTACAACATATTTCAGATTGTACTGTGTACATCCTAACCTACATGAGATCGGACGAGTTGTTGAGTTCTAATTTTAAATGAGGGTTTTTTTTTGCGAAGAATAATTACATCCAAATATACAATTGCCATCACAGTACAGTGGGTAAACAAAAACAAAACAATTAAATTCATATATTTTATTAGTACAAAAAAAATATAGAAAAAAGTTTCTATTATCACAGACAATAAAACTTAGTATAAACCTGAAAGGGAAAGGTTAGTCTTCATCCTAAGAGCAACTCGCCTAAGCTTCGACCACTAACTTCAGTAGCGCTGCTCCCTAATGATCTATTATAACGAAATGTAAGGCCTGATTTATAAATTAGGCCAAAAAAACTGATATAATTTTCGGCTATAATGCAAAACGGCTTGGCTTTTCCGCTGCTCCCGTTTGGAAGTTGGAAAAAACATGCCAAGTTCTTCACAAAGGAAATGTCTGCCATAACGAGTTATTATATAGCTTGTACTTAATGTGTTGTCTATGACTATTGTCTAATATGGTACAGTCAGCCAAACAAATAGCAATGTATCATCATCGACAGCCCGTTCGCATGCACCACGGCATTATATGTATAGTACATTTTAATTTATTTATGTAGCTGGCTGCATACAGATATGGCATAAACTTACGTAATAGCTAAATTTATTATTTTATATCTACTTTACTCTGTTTTTTCTACTGCATAAGACGGAATTGCTGTTTTACTTTCATACAGTAACATTCCAAATATATGCCACAGGTGATCGATTTGAATTGTGTAATACATTCAATGTACAACTAATTAAAATGGCTTGGTAGTTTCTTAAACTATTAATTTACGTTGACCAACCTCTGCTATATTGGCTTTAATTAAAATTACTATTTAATTCAAAGATTCAAATAATAATAATACGTATCTTAAAAAATTGGTCACTAATATAGTACGTCAATTGATCCGTGTCAATTGACAGTCTATATTTAAAATAAATATTCAACTAGAAATATTACGCGACATCCGGTCAAGTCGTTTATTATCTAGTGTATAAATTATATACAAACACTTAAACACTACGTAACTATAGGCATCATTACAGTCTTATTTAAGTATTTATGATATTACGTCTAAGCATATCCTAGACTGGCTTATATGTACTAAGTGCGTGTAACCTTGTACTAAATCTTCTATTTTAAGTAGCTTAAATCCTAGGGTAGAAGTGGATTAGGTGAGACATTACGATTTATCATCTATAGCAAGCTTTCCCAAACTGGGATTCGCAAACCACTGACTAAATAAATTGATCATTAGAAGTGGTGTGCGATTTTAAGTGGACAGTTTTAGAGGTATTTATTCGCGGGAAAATGGAATTCGCGTGCGTCTGTAAGTTTGAGTAACACTGATATGTAATAATCTACAGTAGCGTGTTCACTTTCTATCCACGTCTATTATTATAAAGAAGGCAGTGGTAACATTACATTTAATTTTGCGCTACGACAAGGATTAGAGACGACTCCTGCATTCCACTGTCGTCATTTTCCAGCAACTCCCAGTCTTATCGCTTGGCACAAAGCAAATTATTGGAAGATAAAATATGCATTATTACATCATTTAAAAAAGACACCAGTACAATATTTATACTTAGTATGTCAACTATAACACAATTGAATTGTCTTCTTGAGAGTTCATCAAACGATACCCTTTTTGAAGTGTTCAATTCCGTCTGTCGGTATTTCTGTTTGTCCCAGTTTATCTCTGGAAGGGCACACCAATTAACATATATTCACTGGGGTTTAAAGCATACGAGGCAAAATATAGTACAGGTTTATATCTCGAAATTTACGCGGTATCACGGGAAAACCGACTTGCGATTTATCTAGCGATTTTTTACACTGAAGAGAATGGGCGCCAATATATTCGATTTCAACGCCTTTTTAACACGGTTTCGTTCGAAAGGGACAAACCCAAAAAAAAAACAAAGACACATTACACGTGTATAAGATGCGTCGATATTTTGACGTAGTTTAGCTAACGCATTAAGTATTCCGCACGATAATCGCAACCGGGTCACGGTTTTATTTGCATAAAACTGTACTCACAATTTGTCTAGTTGAGAGCTAATATGTGGCTTAACTTTGTATACAGACTTTTTTATAAATAGCGGTCATTGACACCGTCCCAAATATGAACCCTTTGACGACTAACGTAATATATAAGAATCGCCTACACTGGCTGGTGATCAGCGATCTGCTATCATAGAAATAGGTTTTGGATTCACACAACCAGCAACTTATGTGTAAATATCAAAAAGTTTAAAAAATCACACGAACATATTTATTAGTTTTTTTCCCTTTATAAAAGTTCAAAGAATGTCAAGTAGTTTGTAATTACTGCTTGCCAACATACACCGAACATTCTAGACGCATTTCTTTGTCAATAACACTTCAATTTGTTCTCTTAACATTTGTCAACCTTCAGCCTTTAGGTCACTCCCTGCAGTCCTAATAACATACCTACTCCATAATTACGCGGCCCCTATATCATCAAATACATTGCGCAACACATTTTATTACACAAACAATATTGAAAGACGCTTTAAATCAAACGATATGCCTTTATTCGAAAAATTACTGCACAAATGCACACTAATAGTCTAGACCTGACTTTGATGTCGTCAAATTGGCGTTCTGTCACAGTGTGCCCCGACGTACTGACTCAAAGGGGGAGCGTAAGCCAAGTCCACAGTTAATGTGAACGTATAACACTTGGTCCAACAAAAATGAAACTCGATCAAACTTTTTTTTCAATGAATTTGCAATGTAAACTATCAATAATATTACACAAAAAGGTAATAGTGCTCGATATAAACTAATCGAGCTGATATTATTTTTCCTTATCTAGTGATAGCATAGCAGCTATATATCTGAACAACGACAAACCTCGCCTTTAGTGTACATATTTGTCAGTCCTCGCATAGTTCATTTTTTAAATTTTTTCCCTCTTCGAATAACACAATTCATATAAATGCACATTTTTATCATTTTGTTGCTAGAGCCAAGTACAACCTATACGATCGTCTAGTAGGTATATACAGACGTAATTATATCATTAACGGAGCAGGTTCTTGGGATCTCTACGGACCTGTTCAAACATCAACCACTAATCACATTGAGCATTACATAAAAAGCATTTGCTTTAACATTTAAACTGCCAATTTTATCTCTAGGCGAGGGTTCAAATATAAAACGCAAATTTTTTTGTTGTCGTTCATTATGTGTACTTCATAAATCACTAGTTATGTATTGTTCAGCCGTAACGTATGTTTCACTAAGAATATCATGTATATTTTTAGATGTATATGTCCCAATCGAAAAGTCTTTAAAATTTTTAAATAAGTACGGTGAAACCACTACTTATAGCTTCATTTTATTGTTTTATATTATTCATTAATGAAAATCTGAGAAATACCTCCTAACATTTTCATACCCGTAGGTTTCTCGAAAAGACTTGCCAATCTAATAGCTACTAAATAACCTTTCATAACCACTTAAGGATGCGATCTATGATAAACAGTGGACGGTAAGTGAATGTTAGGTACCAACACTAAAATAATAACTTGCATAGAGCGAACTCTGACGTTATTATTTTTTTTTTCCAGCACATAAAGAATCAAATGCATTGCATAGGTTTTAAAATTATTTGACAGTCTTACTAAGAGAAAAAAGTATCATTTTATAACAATATCTATTCTAAAGTATCTAGAGCGATTATTTTTAAATTGTATATGTGCTTGAAGCGAATGCATTCTAAAAGAGTGGTCGCAACTACACCCAATGTACCTGATCGTCGACGTGTTTCATATGGAATAATATCTAGTACAGAGTACATCAGTTGTGCAAGTCTATATGCACATAAAGAAGCAGATGCACTCTAAGACATAGTGGCCGCACCTAGAGCCGCCGCAGTCGGAGTACTCTTCCGGGCTCTTGCTGTGGTCGCTCTCGATGTCAGACAGGTGCGGGTACAGGCCCCCCGGCTGCTGCACCACAGCGCCGCTCTCCTTATTGTTGTTGCCGTTCACTTTTATCCGTTTAACTTCGTCCAGTACGTTTAAAACTATTTGTGAATCTTGCGAGCCTGCAACGTCAAGTTAAAAGATTATTGTATTTACTTTTTAACAGTGTGTGGCGTTCGAGCAGTCTTAGCCTTTCGGCTACCGAGGCTCTTAAATATCCACTACTTACACAGGGCGGGATACCTAACATTAGGACGTGAACACCCTCTGTACAGATGCACATACTCATCCGACGAAGCCATCGCTTCACGTCGGTATCCACGTCCATAATACGTGAGCGAAAGCTACCTCTCCGGTCGTGCCTGTCAGATTCCATTGTAATGAATTGGACAAGTTCACGATACTGGAATATCAATTCATCATCATCAGTACCTGTCCCATGATAGACAATGGCGGACTCGTCAATTTATTATGTTTAATTTAGTTAACTGGTGCATGGCAGCCCTACTCACTTCTTCTCTTGACCGGTTGCGATCCTACGACCTTCTCCTCCTTCTTGTCGTCTCTGTTCTCGTGTACAACCCTAGGTATGTTGGCGACGATCTCTGGTTTCTTGTTCGCCTGGGCCGCGCTTGCGGCGCTTCCCATGAGGGGAGCGCCCTCGAGCTCGCTGTCATTGTCGTCGTCCGACTCATTCTCGTCTTTTTGGGGTTTCTGAAATCAATTTTCGTAATATATGTACTACAGAATACTTTTTAAAAGACTACTTAACAAGCGTTGTAGAGCTTCTTTAATTTAGTGAAGCAATATGCATGCACCCTTAGTTTGTGTACGTATGATTATATACCTTGATATAGTATAAATTGTCATCATCAATAGCCTTTTCTGTCTACTACGTGACATAGGCGTTTTGTCAAACGCCCATAATGGCCACTTGTACCGGCTACCACAGGGAGATTTGCAATGTCCCAATCTATTCAAAGTCTACCAGCACTCCGGTATCCTATACGTGGACTCCACTATAAAACCTTATTCGCTCAATGGCTCTATGCACATATGGTCATATGCAACGTAGCTGAGAATGAGGGCAGATGTTGTTTGATACATATTCGTGTGTGGTTTGTTGACCATGACACTTATGTCGCAATTGAGTGCCTATAATTTGAGTGAACGGTGAGTCAATCTATCTTAATGTTATAATATATATTTATATAATATTATAACGCTGAAGGTTGAAGTTTATCTTGGATTTTTATAATTTGAAAGATTCTTTCAGAGTCACATAGTCCATTTATCGAGGAATGTTATAAATTATATACCATCAGGCTACGATGAATGCTCGGGTTATGAGCAATGAAGTGGCGAGGCGTCGCTAGTCAATGGTCGCTATTCTGCCGCACCTTATATCCGGTACTACTTTCTTATTATATAATACGGCCCATTATTTGGAGATTTGTGTGACGCGCAAACTATACGTATTGAAAAGCGACTACTTTTAACAAATACATGGGAACTCATGTGTGTGTGTGTGTGTGTGTGTGTGTGTGTGTGTGTGTGTGTGTGTGTGTGTAACATGTGTGTGTAACATGTGTGTGTGTGTGTGTGTGTAACATGTGTGTGTCGATTCACACGTCTATTACGACAGTGATTTCTCTCGGTGGGAAATGGTAATGTCTAAGCATATGTCCAAATTATCACATCGTACGTGCTAATGCGCCGCCGCTGGTTACGAGCCAGTTGCGCAACTATGGGGTGGAAACGACCAAATACCACGGACCTCTGCACGAAGGGACCCTCGGTCTGAGAGCAGATTCTAATCGATTTTCTCGAGTGTTGTGAGGCAGCATTCAAATCGGGCCGACCTATCTGTTGGCTATGGTGTCAAGATTTGTGCCGTTTGGGGGAGCTCGATTAACCCAACAGAGAACCATACAAGAAGGTATTTTTTTGGTGTCTATTGGTGACTCTTACACCAGGCATACAAAACAAAAATTACACGTGTTCTTGCTCCTCAATCATGTGAACTACCTGGACTCCTACTATATTCAATCGTTTGGATTGAGCTGTAGTAAATTGAACCTAAACATAATACAATTAAGTATTTTTTTCACTCACCTTATAATGAAATCTATTTTGCAGCATCGCCATTTCCTTGTCTCTCTCTTGCTTGAACTTATTGGCTATCGTTGTCTCGCTTATAGTTTGCTCCTTATTAAACAAAGCGGCTAGCTTCCCCTTGATACCACCTCCTAGTGAGGTTTGACTGATGTTGTCCTCTGCGAGGGAATCTTTCGAGTTCGTCCTCGAATTATTTTCGGAGCTCGGTTTGGTTGGGGTTTTGACATGTACCGGCTTGGCAGGTTTTTCTGAAAACAGTAAAAGCTTGTAATTGCAGAAGAGATGGTAACAAAGTGTAGTTTAGTGCCAACAGTTTTAAAACAATAAAACAAAAAATAATTAAAGAAACTACATAGAAGTAACGCATTCACGCCAGTGCCCTGACGAGGGTAAGATGAGGGGGAGGCAAGGCTGGCTAGAGCACGGTCCCATCTTACATTAAACATAGAACGAGACATGAGCGAATATAATAAAACAGACGTCTTTTCGTGATTTCTGAATTGTTCGCGGAGTCCGCGGGGCGCTGCTGGTTAAATATAATGCGATAACTCTCATCATAATTAAGTTTTAGTCATGAAGTGTAAAGTGCACAAAACTAGAGAGAACTTAAGACGGTAACTCAGGACTTGAGTAAACAGTTTCAAATTGTGTCAACACAAGACCATCACTGGCGGTATTGCCACAATATCTTTTGTACATTTATATTTCATGATACAATGAAATGAAAATTAACATTTAATCGTTGCCCCGTATAATTATCAAATAAAGCACGAGTGGTGTATGACGAGTTTGAACCAACTTGACTACGTCCAAAATGAAAGGCCAACTGAAAGTTGAAATTTCACGTGAAAACTGAAAGTCCTCTTCAGATTGTGTTTATAGTTATATAACACATGTATGTATGACAACATGGAGTGGAGTCCGTTTACAGCGCGGGTGTGTGAACTGTGTGCAGCAGATTAACACGCCAATAAGAGTAAATAACATTAGCGACAAATATCTGCCTGAGTTTACCTCGAGGAAAACCGGCCAAGTGCAAGACTGATTAGCACACCGACAGTTCCGTACTAATGGGATATACGAGGATTACAACTTATATATTTTTTTTAACTTTAATTTGTTTTGTTTATCTTTCAATTGTTTTTTTACCATAATTGGCCAATTTTAATTAGTATTTATTATTATATTGGTAACAGAAACAACAGAATATTGGTAATACACGATCTGTGTGGAACTGCCTCGCGCTATCACTAGTGAAAGACAGACGGACAGCGAAATCTTGGTAATAGGCCGCGGAACCCAATAAAATAACATGATCTTACGAGAATCCTCATTATCAATCATACTAGCACAAAATAGACTACGCGGCGTGTGTCGGTTTCTCCATCAATTACTAAGCAAATTAGTAAAACTGTTTTTTGTGTCGGTACACTTATAATTGGTGATATTTTAACACAGGTTATCCTGACTAAATAATTTAAAAATCAATATATTTATTTTTATGACTTTTCTGTTGAAATGACTAACTGAACAATAACAAACGATTTCCATTCTGCGAAGGCCAAAGATTTAAATCAACATTCAACATAAGGACTACAAAGTGTTATATCTATACATAAATACATACCAGAGGCCTTAGCACTCAATACTAGAGGTAGGAATGTCATGGCGGCGTAATCTAGATCAATCTAGAAGAATGAATTTACAGACGCTATTCAACTGCGACGTAACGATATTTCATCACACGCGTTAGTCTGTGACGCTGAAACTGGACGGACTGAGTGCTGACCCTGTGTATTACTAACTGAAGGATGCGCGGTTTAACGAATTATACTTAATTATAATAATAATAACCATAATTACAGTAGCAACTAAGTAACAATTACGGTAGTAACAATGCTTATCTATTGTTTCTCCAACTACGCCGAGAGTTGGGGCTATACACGTAGGTAGGAGGGGCAGGGCAGGGGACCTCTGCCCGTGTGTTTGTTGTTGTTGCACAATGACACAGCAACACTCCCCTATAGAAGTCAAGAGTGCGTATTCTCGCCAATCTTAACCAAAGTAACAACGTTCCCGGAAGGCGGAAAGGTGTGGAAATCTGGTAGCCCTGGTAGCACCATAGTGTTTTAAAAAAAAAATTATGTGAGATATTCCCTTGTTTTATTCTCCCTTTTTGTCGAATAAATTGGTATGGGGATTTAATCATCTGGTAAAAATGTAGCAGCCAAACCCAGTTGTTCACAACATTCAGTCACACCACTATTTCATGATCATTATCAGGATAGTCCTATCAACAACAAGACCACCGAAGCCTTGCTATTGCATTTGTTCAAGATGACCCTGCTAATCTTACCCGACGAGTTTCTTCATAAATATAAGTAAAATCCGACTGCAAATGCAATAGGTTAGGTCAGGGGCGACAGTCGGCCACCGTGATTCAAGCCTTGTCGTGGCTGTGTTCATCCCAGGCTGCTGCCTGCTCTCTGCACACCTCTAACAAGAAGAGGGGTTAAAGAGTAGAAGGAGAAGACGCCCTTTGTAATCCTCTTATAGAAAGAGGGGACAAAAGAGCGACAGAAGGTGCTCTTGCGCACGGGGCATGCTTGTTGTCCTATGCTGCGGGGGCAACCCTGCTGTGGAGGACACGTCGGTCCCTTACGGGACTGACTGGCCGTCGACGTGCCCTGATGATTTGTTATTCCGGAGTACCTCACCTAAGGCGGCACAGATGGCACTCGCGGTGGTTTTTGTAGGTATTCTGCACTATCCCCACACCACTGGACCCCACCCAGGGCCCGGGCCGACGAAGGCGCATAAATGCGTTTCCCCGCGTCAACAAAAAAAG
>JAFELO010000361.1:956617-1006133 GCA_017140195.1 Eumaeus atala | reverse complement strand
CGTTTCCCCACGTCGACAATAAAAGGGACTGCAGTCGTTCCTAATCTATACTCTGGCCACTTGTCGGCCATTTGATAACCAGCTGGGATGGTGATTGACGCTACCATCCTTACAGCGCAAACTCTGTGTCTATCTAACACTATCCGTTACACCGAGGGTTGCACAATGCAGGTATTACTACAACAAATTGGTGCGCTCAATATGTAAATGGCGGTATTTTATTATAATTAACTCGCGCGTTATGCAAGGAGGCTTTGTTTAAGGTTCCGTTGTGAAATCCATTAAAATATGACACGTGGGGAAAAATATGGCGGGCACGAGGGGCGGCCGTCGCACTTTAACGCGGATTGTGAACAACGCCTACGTTATCGCGTCATGTGAGGTGTCCCCGGGCGACTCAAGGTGATATAGTATGCATTTTCCCGTGAAACCAGAGATATAACTTAATATATATTAAGCTCTCACTGCGTCGCATAATATTACTTTGCCTCTATTGTATAGTAGAATAGTTTTACTCTTAGCCACAAGTCGGAAAACACCGATAGCCATTGATATTTTCCGGCTCGTATTACTTTAATTTCCTTTTAAATAAATACATCTACTAAGCTGAAGTAGGAAGAGTTGACTCCTCAGAAGGATAAAAGTAGACGCCCAAGGTATTTTGGTATGTTCCTTAAGTTTACTGCGATTTTTTGAAGAATCAATCCATGCCGCACCCTACCCCGCCCTCTAGCATAACCGGTAAGTGTCCACAGCCACTGAAAGGCACAACTGCTCGCTTGTCCCTCTATACTGTACAAACAGTAGTACTAAGTGTTACTGTGTTACTAACACTATCTGAAATAACCGAATTGCGTAAACTTTACAAAATCAGTATTTCAGTCTAGACTTTACAACAGTTTTGTGTAACAGAATTGGCTCATTCATTGGAATTGTAGGTGCCGTTCAGTCGGTAGACGTTTCAGCGTCTGCTTCAAAATAGACAAGTTCAAACTTGACCTGGTCGTTCACTTCCCATCATTAGCCGTTATCGACCCCATTCCGGATATAAGCATCTTTCAAAGAACATCAAGACGACCTACTTCCTGCTACTTACATACATTTTGGACCATCTATTGCACGGAGGTCGTTTTATCTGTATTGTATACTAATATATAATATATGTATATAAAGAGAAAAGATTTCAATTTTTTTAAGAAATAAAATAAAAATTACTGGGCCGATTTCAAGTTCTTTCACGGGTTAATTTATTCTTACAAAATAAGGGATCGTGCGGAGCCAGGCGGGCCACAGTCTGTTGTGTGTATGTCAGAGTACAGTCGCGCGCGGTAGTACAGATCTCGCCGAGTTTGTATGTAGAGCATTAATTACTGCTTTTGGGTCACAAGTGTTTATATTCTCTTTAATATTAGCTGTTCCCACGCCGACTACTATTTTGTGCACAAGAAATAAATTATATATCATTTAGGTAAAAAATATTTTTAACGAAATGAGGAAATCTTTTGAACTCGGCAGAACATGCGATCCAAGCAACCAAATTTACAAGTTGTTTTACATTAATTTTTAATTAAAATTTCGAAATTAAATGTACTTGTATAAGAAAAAGAGCCTTGGTACGCTATAAGGTTCGAGGAAAACCAGTAGAAATAATTTGTGTGTTACAACTATTAACACAGACAGACAGATCAAAATATGGTCCATTGTTTAAGCTCGAATGGAGGACTCTATAATAAAATGCACAGAATGTACAAAAACACACACTTTTGTGTTGAAACCTATAAGACAGACGGACACTCCGACTCTATTGGATATACCACGGACATCTGCACCTACAGATGGCGTCAGACAAACCGGTCCCAAGTTAATCAATTTACATTTACATAATGGAAATGGGAAATACGTTTATTTTTCTTCATCGGTTTCCTCATCATTTTCCTCATAGACCTGGTGAAGCGACTGGATCATTTATCGAAATATATATTTTACACTATACCGCAGAGCTAGAAGACAAAAGTCTTCAACCAATGCATTCACCCTGGTCTGGTCCGGGATGGATGTGAGTAGCAGGAGATCGGCCGTCTGGGCGTTCATTGAAAGAGGCCAGCGTCCAGCAATGGAACGGTTGGGGCTGAGAATGATGATAATGATGATATTTTACATCGCCCGCACTCTTGCGGACTTCACACACCCGTCACAAAGTCGACCTCAAATTGAATCGAAGATGCATAGAGACAAACGAAGTTTGCCTTCAATGTGTATCATGTAGTATATTTAGGAGGTAGGTATAAAAACCCTGCGCTCCGAGACCTAAGATGTCGCCGCTATATATTAAAATCATAAATACTAAAACCGTGCGATATAGAACCTGAATTGGGCCGGCACGACCGGGGTATCTCTCATGAATCCGCAGTTAAGTCTGTCGCGTTTCGTGCTGTTTATGAGTGCTGGTGGCCCATTAGAGGGGAGGAGGGCAGGAGGGTAACTCATCTGTATAATAACAAGAATACGGGCATCAGTAGTCGTAAAATAAATGTAAATTTTGAGGCACATTCTGGGACGAAGCCCTTTCCTGGAGTAAAAATACGTTTAAAATATGAATTTCTCCAGCATTGATTCTTCGTCATTCTGCATATGCACTACTCACTGCCACGAGTACACTGTGGGAGTGGGGAGCTTCCGCTTCCGACAAGTGGATAAGGTAACGTTGCGCAACGTCGGAACAATGTTTTAATGTTATAATACTTTTTATATTTCAATTAAAACGGATATTTCAAAACGCAACCTTGATAGCGCCGCTAGATAATATTATTGTCTTGTGAGAAAATTAGAAGATAATCGTAATAATATTATGAAAAACTGAGCGCAGCGTGTTCTTACTGAAATTTATGGGATTTTAAGTGCTACATTTATGGGGGCAAGCATCAGTTCTTTTCTTTTGATGACAATCGACGCCCATATTATAGCAATATAATGCCCTCCTCCTCCTCATTTCCAGTGGAGGATTTTATAGCGCGTGGTGTATGCAGCATTGCAGCCGAATCGGTTCTGCAGGACTGTTGAGGGTTCTCGGAGGCATCTCTTCCTCTCACGAAACCGCCGTAAACTGACAACTATGCCATCATGATTTGTGAATAGCCGGTGACCCCGAGGAGGAGAGGAACCCAATACATGAGCATGACAATTAATTATGCGGATGTCAATGGGCGTCGGTAGTCGTCAAGATTCCGATATCTCATCTGTCCCACTACATTATACAAAAAGTGGGTCAACGGGTACCTCGAAACCGCTCGAGAAGCGAGAGTATATCACTAATCCGGATGAGTTAAAGTTGTACGACATCGGATATAATACTGCTGTCATGGATTCCAAAGAGCGTAGGGAAATGATTTCCTAGCGACCAAAAATAATTATAAAGAACCGAAGTGAAAAGCTTGCATGTAGTTCCTGACTAATAGAGAAGCGAGAAAATGAAATAAAAGATTTTCTTTGAGAAATGAATCGTTTCGTCCGTCCGTCTCCTTCGAGGCTCTTTTTCCTTGAGGCTAAGTTAACAATAAAAATGTTGCATTAAGGTCCTCCCCCGCGCATTCCGCATGTCTGTACAGTCAAAGAAAACTGAACAGCTGACACCGGTGCAGTTTGTCGCGCAGATGAAACAGCGCTTTGTGCCCCCAATATATTAATTTCGATTTCGATTTATAATAACTGGAATTTTATTTTCATTCAGTTAGTCAAACACAAATCGCGAAATACAATTTATATGAAGACGCGATTTTTAATGCACCAATATAGCCCTGTATATTATCACCGCCTCCGCAAATAGTCACCCTCCATAAAAGACAAGAAGACAACTTCCTTAGACACTTAAAAAAATTAAAATTTTAAAGTAAGCTTGTGGTCGACTGTAGCAAGGTTAAAACTGTTGTCCCGTAACTACACCGGCGTAAAACTGTTGTCCCGTAACTACACCGGCGTAAAACTGTTGTCCCGTAACTACACCGGCGTCAAACCTAACCAGAAAACCATCCATTATTTCGGGATACAACAGGAATCGGGGAAAACTCATGCCCTGTGAAGACAGCTTTAGAAATAGCACGAAGCAACTAACTGTTTCGCAAAAACAGACGTACGAAATTAAATGACAAAAATCAATCACCCTTCCATACGAATCTTCACAGGGCGTTGCTTAACCTGGTTTAGGCTATTGTTATACTCATTGTTAATCAAACAATTAAGTTATTGTTCGTGACCGATCAACTATAGCCATACAGCTCAATCAATACAAATAAAAAAAGAAAGTTGATAATTTTATAATAAATATCACAAACAAAAATTCACAAACCTAACATATCAACTCCCACTAAAAATAAAAAAACTTACAATACGTATTGTCGGAGGCGACCACACTAAACACTACGATATCACGTAATCACGTATTTCGCGATCTGCGCGTACGCACGCCGGCGTTTGACTGACGATGGGCAGAGGTCTCCCTGAAGCCCACTCCCACGCCTGCCAGCTGTCGCCAACATTTTCGCGGTCGATTGCACAAGTCCAATTTTCAGAAGCCTACATTGTATCGGTTCCGTTAACGATATCACAATGATTTGTACAATACCAACCGTAAACTAGACTGCTGACCACTGAGGTGAATATCGTGTTACAAATATTACTTACTCGGTCTCAGCTTCAATGATCGGATGTATGTCAATGGTGAGATTACGATGAGATTAGCCCGCATTTTGTATTTGTACTGTTAAAAATCGTATTAATGGAGAATGATCTCATCGTTGTTCAAGATCGTATTTAATATTTCAGAAAAAACTTACTTTACATTTAGATTAATTGAAGAATTGAACTACTTTCAAATTCACCTCAAGGGAGGTGAATTATTGCTGGTAAAATAACAAAATGTAACGCGAAGTTACTAAGTTACGTAAAGTTAGAACATGCTCAATACGTCAATAATATAATACTAGTAAATGTATGACAAAAACTAAAACATCTACAACATACGTCGACAGTCAAAACGCCCTTAGATTTCCCTATCTCCGACCCGTTTTAGCTCTCCTATTTTAACGTCGGCTACAAGTACCATGACCTTTTGCGCATGCCTGAGCGCACCCTTATTTCAAAAAGGAGGGCTTGTTTGACTATTCATACAAATATGCCTATTGCAACCTCACACATGCAAGCCTTATAAACCCAAAATTTCATCTTACATTAAAACTAGATTCTAGAGTCCTATACTTTATCTAAACGACAAACGATACGACTTAGGGGTTTTCAAGGAAAGAGCATAGATATTCCTTAAAGGCCGGCAACGCTTCTGCAAGACGCCTAGTTTTGCAAATGTCTTTGTGTGGCGGAGGTCACAACCCACCTGCTCGTTTACCCCCTACCCTATCTCATAAAAAAAGCTACATCTATGATTTAAATTAAGCCCACAACTAACTGTAGGTATAGCAATAATTGATTCTGCATTCTTACAACAATCTCATTACATAAATGAATTTTAAATAGGCACAATTAACGTACAATGAATTATAATTGCTACAGATTTTTACGCGTTGCGAGAAATATCAAATGCGTAGCAAGTGTGACCAAGAGCAGAAAGGGGCAAAAGGGTAAGACTACCTGCTCGGTCAAGGTTGGCAACATCTGGCCAACCTTAGTCCGCTCGAAGGTAAGTTAAGTGTATTTTGATACCTTAAAAGGGATTGGCTTTGCTGCGAAAAAAAAAAGAGTAACATTTAGGCCTAGTTTCACAGGTTCTAATTAAAGTTTCAGTTCGCGTGTTAGGTGCTTAAGGTAAGTAACTAATGTAAAGTATTTTTGTGATAGTTAAGTATCTAGCTAGTTAACGCTATTCAATTTAATTGTCACGTATGTAACTGGCCCATAGTATTACAACATCGGCGGATAAAGTGCTTAAATCAAGTATACTTCGCAAAAAGGTTAACACTAAAAAGTCTATTGTTATCACTTTATCATTATCAAACAGCATCATTATCACAATCGTCATTAAATAGCCAACTACTTTGTACGCAAGAGTGAAAATCATGAGTGAACGAGTGAATAATCAGTAAATTACTTATTTTATCTAAAACATATACAATTATATTACAAATATCAAATGTGATTTCATCAAGTCAGTTTCAAAGTGCATCTAATTTCGTTTCGCCAGTTTTTGTTTCATTTTTTTAATCAATTAAAGTCAGTTTTGTATAAGTTTTCTCGTCAATAAAAGGACTAAGTATTCCTATTTTATCCAACTGACTGACTTACTCTATTCCATTGCAACTTGCTAGAATCCTTAGCGGGATTCAAACGATGGTATTTCGCCTGCGTACAACAGCTACGAATTGTGCAAATCAGTCTGTACAGTTTTTGATTCGTGATACAGGAAAAAGTATGTTAACCTCAAAAATACTGCGTCAAATTCCCCACAGGGCCTAATTTCGAGAAAACGACTCGTTACTTGACAAAGGTGTGTGATAAAGAGATAATATTTATTATGAGGAAAAAGTATTGTAATTTTTAAAAAAGCTTCGCATCGAAAGTTGCCGCGCAACCTACTTTCTCTATTTCGAGAAGCTCGAATTTCCCCACCTCAAATCCTGACACAGCACAATATCCTCGTCGACACGCTTTGTTGCCCAACAATCAGCAGTGGGATCCAATATTGTGATTGTAAAATTGTTTGTCTGTAACTGTACTCAGTCTAATACGAGTGCATTCCAGCCGAACCGCCTCGTTTACTTTATACCACCGCAAAGTGATAGCTATGTGTCTTAAGTAATTTTTGAGTTTTCAGTGACCCATAGGAGAGGATTTTTAAGAGCGGTAGCTATGAACCAGGACCGAAGTCTCTTTTGCCTCTTTATCTATACTAATTATAAAACAAAAAACTGTCCGTCTGTCTCGATATTCTACTTATCGGAATTTCATGCGGTTTTCACCAATGGACAGAGCTATTCCCGAGGAAGGTTTTAAAGTATAAGATATTCACAGGCGCAGCCAGGACGGATCACATGTATACTATAAAAGGAATCTTATAGAGTAATCCACGACGAGCCCCGGTCGTGATAGCTGATCCGGCCGCAGAGCAGTAGTGGTGCCTGTTATACATTGCCACTTACCACGGTGCGTAGCACACACATATATAGAATATTACCCACTGGTCACCTCGGGCTACAATTATGTCTTCCCCCGTAGGTACTACGTCACGCAAGATAAACTTCAACCTTGTGGCACCCCTGTACATAACTTGACCCCTGAATATTAAATACTTAATTGCGGCGAACATACTTAACCATCCAACTGTATAGGTAGTGTAATTGTAACACTGCATCAGAATTAGGCCGTAGCGACCAGGGACGTACTTCTCACACTACACGGAGTTTTTGGTGACTACCAACGCCGATAAACATCCTTATAATTGTTACACAGATGCGTTGATCTTCTTTCCTGCTCCTATCAAATAGGCTATCGGCTCACTAACAGCACGAAACGCGACAGCGAAACTGTGTCTTGGAGGCGGTATCGTGTAAGCAAGGGGTACCTCCCCGGTCGTGCCGCTCCAATTCGGCTACAATGTAGCATGGCATCTCTTACTGACACGCTAAGCTTAGCGTCTCGTGCAATTCATTTAGTTTGGGCTGTACCACGGGGAATCTACTAAAGGAAGTCAACGCATAGTCTACTGCTACATACATAGGTCACAGTCACGAGCCACTTGCATCAACAGTTCCCCACCACCTTAGCCGAGTCGGAAGTCAACATAACAATTTCACGTTTACCCCTACGCAAAATATAATCACTAAGCCATTACGTTGCCCCATTAAAGACGTTATAGACAAGTCAATCGCGTAATGGTTTATGGCGGATTCACAACTATATTCGCTCTCGCTTTCAGCTTACTACTGAAGCAGTAATTACATGGTCTAAGAGCCCGCGACTGGTACGCATCCCTCTTTTTATAGAATCTGCATTTATTTTTATACCGCTGGCTCCACCGTCACTGACCGCCACGTGGTAGGCGTGTTTAATCACAGTTAATGAGGTTCTGGGTTCGAATCCCGAGGCGGAAAACTATTGTTGGCATTTTTCTATTTTTAAATAACAGACCGATGTCATGAACTCTGCGATGTTACACCCCCGTTTCTCTGAGAGCACGTGTCTAATTTTGCTTCGTGTCAGACTATCGTCCCATCGGAATCGGGAAATGTTATGCATTAAAATATTTCTTTGACGAGATGGCCGATGTAGTCGAAATTCGGCTAGAGGGACATTATAACTAACAAAGTGGCAACTGATGGAAAATGATGATATGACCGATGATGAGACGCACCTAACTGTGGCCGTGAAAGCGATTACTATAGTGATTGGCTAATATGGTACAAATGTTTTCTCTCAGAAACTCATAGTTTTCAAACCTACAAATACCTTAACGGTGGAAAACGAGATAGCTTCAATTTAAACTGCGTACTACTTGAATAAATAAATAAAATTTATATAATTTTTTGACAATTATTTATTTGATTGATGAAGGATAAGTCGAAACCAAAAATAGAAAAATTCCATGAATTTCCATCCAGAAGCGACAATACATTCAATCAACTATAAACTATGTTAAATGTCATTGCAATGAAAAAAATTGTGACGTTAACCTCAACAAGAAACGATTCGACGAGCGCTCTAAACTACTTGCGCGACCTATCTCATCATTGTCATTAACGACATACTTGATGACACTAATGACAAGTCCACAATTCATTTTCCACGTCATTAATATTTGAAATGCAACTAATGTACTATAGAAATACATTCGGGCTTTAATACTTCACGGCGTTTGTCCACACAGCGAAACCTCACTAATGATAGATCAGCAAGTCTATCATTACTTATACGTGCTATACTTACCAGCGCTCGGTCCCACCCGCTTATTTACAGAACATCATTATTTGATAATTTCTCATTTCCATGTGTTGACAAAATAGTATATTTTCATAGCACAGGACGGCCAAAGGAAAGTCTGAGCCAGCGGCTACCGACCCCCACAAGTATCCGCACAGCCTGAGATGCCCGCCCTCATCCTATCCCCAGGATTATTCGAACTCGCACAAACCGCGCTTTTAACGCGACACACACAGGAATTGTGCATGCGCTATCTCCATGGTCGTGTCAGCATGATCAGGCTTCAATAGTGGTGGCTAGTAGGAGATAGTACTCATCCATAGGCTCCTTTAACTGCTTAATGTAATAAAAAAGTAGGTAGATCTGCAGTCAAGATTACAAGCCAGGTACGTTAAAACGTTAAAATGTCTGCTAGTCATGTCACAAGATCCGGCACAAAAACTACAGTCCCCAATTAAAAACCGTTGTTATCCCACCCGAAATTAAATCTTTTCCGTCGCACATTATACTGACTACTAAAGATGACTTACTGTAGATGCACATTTTATGTATCATGTACGTTCTTTGAGCTTCCTATTAAATCTTAGTGCCACACCTCGCCAAAAGTTAGATAATAGTAGTGGGAAATATGGTGGGTTTCACTATCGTAGATAAACAAAAATCTTAAGACGGTCAGCAAACAAGTCTTTCATAGGACATTGGGCAATTAATGTAAGCGACCACTGTCGCCCTGTCGTCGAGGCTATTTTCTTTAAGAACCCCAAGTCGTAGCGAGGATACCGAAAATACAATGGTGTGCGCTGTAAATTGCATACACAGATCATGTAAATGATCCAGAATGTTACATAAAGACTAGTAATATCTCTCCTAAGTCACGCCCGGTCTATTTACTGCATAGGGCGGTTAACGAGCACACAGTGTATTTTGTTGGCGACAGACGCTCATGAGATCAAAGACTCCTCACATATATCATGCATCATCATGAACAAGATGGGAAAACAGCTAAAGAACGGGACATGTTCCGGTATCGAAACGTGCGAAAAACTACGCCAATTTGTGATTAGCATGCGCCGTGACACACTTGTGAAAACCTGACCTCGTGAAACTTTCAGACAACCGTTACGTTTTACTTACTATTGATGGTTCCAGGTCAAGCTTATGATAATTTGTGTCACTTCTCTAGTACAACATCAGGCAAATAATCACTAACGGTACTATAATGTCCCCCTAATGTAATTTAGGCGACCACATGTACAGAGAGTAGCTGACTGCCCAGGACATGTTATAGTACACTCTCTATTCCCTCACTCTTCTATTCCGAGAGGTCGGCAGTGCAAAACTACCGCAGAGAGATCGTGAGCAGGACCGACGCTTTGACGTGCTCATCCAGGCGTGTATCTCGGCCAACTTATCAGGCCCGGACAGGATTAGTGACTGATAAATTCCCTAATCACTTAAATCCAATCAGGGACTCGAAACCACACGGTCTGCGGTTTATCTGCCTACCGGTAGACCACGAGACACAATAGCACCTCGAAAAAACATCCATCGTTATGCTAAAGCGCTGTATATAATAATTAACTGAATCTGAGTTATTTTTTTTAATAGTATAGGAGGACAAACGAGAAATCGGAGCCTTTCATCGAGTACCGACGCATAATTATGCCGATATGTTGCCCACCTTTTTATGCTGTCGCGGGGCGACGGAAGACGACGTATTTGTATATGCGGATATTAATGGGTGTCAGTCGTCACTAAATGGCTCCGATTGCTCATGTGTCCTCCTATGCTATAATAAAAGTTATTAGATGCTCTGAGTGGAAATCTAGGATTAGAACGCGACCCTAATATAAGTGTGATCTAATCGTATGGGAGAATGAAAAGGTTCTATTGCTCGTTAAGGATACAGAAAAATACTATAGTTTTGGATATGGTGATGCAAGTGATAAAGTAAATAGTATTAAATTAGACGCATGTGTTGAAACGAGGAAGTAAACACTAGTAATAAGGCTGAATGCACACGGGTATCTCGACCAACACCTCCTGATAAATATAATGCTGCCAAAACACGTAAAATTAACAACATACACACCTACACGCCAGTTCCCTAAAGTGGTAGAGAAAATTTATTCTCACAGCAAGAGTACTTTAACGTATTTTATCACGGTTTATTCGGTTATTTAACTAGACCGACGTTAAAAAAAATTACTGCAATCACTAAACGTCGAGAATGATAAATAATAATAATGATAAATAACCACAATAAAATCCGTTAATTAGTTTGCATGTTATTATTTTTTCACACTAAAAATACTAAACGGATGTGATTGAAATTTGAGAAAAAATCTCATTGCATTATGATTGCAATATGATTATCGAAAAAAAATACTCTGGTGAAACTGTTACCTTTTTATATTTTTGCAGAAATGTCGCATTAACTACTTATTTAAAAAAAAGATAGAAGATAAAGTTTAAGATTGTCTTAAGCTTTATGAACTTTTCTTAATGTTTCCTGATGGACACACTTTCATTTAATGTTCTAGATAGGTACGTCGTCTCCAGTCATCTTCAATATTTATCAACAATATAAATAAATAAACTCTCTAAACTGCCTGTCCGAAAACAAAAATAAATCGCGGGCAAAAGACGCGCGTTTCACTCGTCCCGTGCATACCGCCCCCTAAAGTCTCGTCTATATATAGATCGGGCGCGTCGTAGCGTAAATAGCGTCGTGTGTGATGCAAAACCCGTTCACATGTGAACATCGATCATTCAAGATACAAACTGAAAATATAATTGATAATACCCAAAAACCGGCCAGGTGCGAGTCGGACTCGCACACAGAGGATTCCGTGACAACGAGAGGTACGAGTTTATTAACTTATATTGGTTGGCAAACTTATATTTGCGGGGCGCCTGCACATATTTCGTATGAATGTCGTTTAAAAGAAAATATCTTCGTTTCGGATTTCAGAAGATTGTAGTTTTCGATATGAATTTCAGTTTGATCCTTCTACGCGTTCTCGAAAAAAAGGTCTTGACACACGTACAGACGGTCAGAGGGGACAACAAAGTAGTTATACTTTCCTTTTGAGGTACGGAACCCTAAAAACAGACATTTTATGTAAAATATTACGAAGAGGCCTTGAGCAGTGTCAAAAATTAGCAGATCTCAAATACAGCCAAGCTCATTCTACGCGACCTAACACAACAACCTAACTTAATAAATTCTACACCGGAATCTTAACTCGTGCTTGCCCACTTCATCAGACACTGGCATCCTTATAACGAACTATCACAAAAGTAATAAACATTTAATTAGTAAATACCTGACATGCATGTGACGATAGACGCTCGTCTTAGCGGAAGCAATATCCTTTCGTCAGCTGAAATTCGGTTAAGCGCTAACGTGAAAATATTTCAGCTAGCTATAGACGGAAATATCAGTGTGCGCACTGAAACGACGTATATTAAAAAAGTCGCTGTAGTTCGAATAATAGATGGGAATGATATAGATCTGTGCTCTCGTGTCCCCAGCGGCTCTAGTTGAACCCGACGCGTAAATGAAAACAACCCATCTGTACCTCCAGAGTTATCGTGTCACATCCGATAATCTACTCGCATCCGTGCCGCTCCGGGGTGTAGTACGGAGTGCAGTAGTGGAGATCGGTCACTAAAAGTCTTCGTCCAGTAGTGGACCGATATGGGCTGATAATTATGATGATGATCCCCTGTAGATATTCCCATACATTATGGCTGGCCTATGTGTACTACAGTCGGGCTGCCATTGACCCAACTCTTGTACAATAAAATAATATTCAACTAGGTGACACAGTTATGAACAAAACTAGTCGACCCCGCGGCGACCTCACCCAGAGATAAAAATCCTAAACCAATTAAGTTTTATGTTAAACATATTCTCACTGATAAAATCCCTCGTCAACGGAAGAGGCCCTGTTGCTATTTTCTATCCTTAAAATTACTAATTCTTCAGTGGCACTATGTTCTGTTTTAGACTACTTCTAATTTAGCAACTCGCGTTTTACACCAACACATTTAGTAGGAGCTGTACTTCGCACGCGTTGCTCGTTATTTTTTCTTTCAAAACCTTTTTCAGAGAATACTGCACAAAGCCATAGACATTCCAGTTAAATGCCATTTCAAAGTCCATAGAAGAGGAATAAACCAACTATTCTTCACTAGGTGTGCACTATTGTATACATCAATTGGTAGTGCTATGCTTTATTGGAGCGCAATTTGATCGGGGAAGTACTTCTACCACACATGGTACCGCTGCGAAGTGATAGGTCGCGTTTCGTGTGCCTTGTGTGTGGTCACCTATTGGACGAAAGGGGAGGAAGGAGGGAAACACGACTTCATTACAAGCATACGAATGAGCGTCGGTAGACACAAAAGGGCTCAGACTGCTCACTTAACCTAAGGGTACAAATACAAGTTAGATTCACCTAAACAGTATCCACATGGATATGCGAAACTGTATCTCGTGCGCGGACAGTGCGGAAGACAGGAAATTACAAGGGCAGCAAGTTTTCGGTACTTACATACAGGTAACTTATTTTAACACATTTACCAGCCACCTAGTACGCGCGGTGATATCACCAAGACCCCAGAAACATATTTAGGAAACATCAGTCATAGTGGCTTTTTATAGAATAAGGGGGCAAACGAGCAATAGCAGTCTTTTGACGAATATAGACATTCGCATTATTGTTTAAATTTCCTTATTTTCTCCTCCCCCCCAATGAGCCACCCGCTACTTGTAAACCCGACGAAACGCGACAGCATAGCTGTTGCTTATCGGCGGTGTCATGTGAACGCGAGATACCTCCCCGGCCATGCCGGCCCAATTCTCTCTATTTACACTATACTCTTATTAAAACTGCGCAGAGACAACGTTACAAACTTGAATAAACTGTAAAAGGACAGCTCGCTTGTGGCAACTGCACTGCAGCTGTTCCCGGCCGGTGCGCCCGGGGAACTAGCTCTCGGTCGCATCACACCAACACCAACTGCCTAGCGTATCCTGGCCATTTCCTATAGGCGTTCTATGTCTTCATGGACTTGGCTACCGGAGATAGAATATTTACACAAATCCTATACGAAATATTTCGAAATTATATATCCAGTAGCCAAGTTCATTAACAGGTACAAATATTCACAAAGATCGCAAGCCATTTCAAGTGGTTGAGTCGAAATGGCCCGCGACAGAGACCTTTACCAGTACATTATATTTAAGATTACACAATCGCCCGCGTGTGTTTAGTAAGAGGTAGTGCCATGCTGCATAGGAGGATGTAGTGCATGACACTACATCCTCCTATGCAACGGAATTGGGCCGGCACGACCGGGAAAGGTACCACTCGCTCGCTTGATACCGCCGTAAAGTAACACCTACGATGTCGCGGTGCGTGCAATTTGTGAGTAGCCGATGGCCTATTGAGGGGGAGGTAAAAAGTAGAGCAACGCTTCGGCATAATTATGCAGACGTTCATGGACGTCGATAGTCTTTGAAAGGCTTCGATTGCTCGTTTGTCCCCTATACTATAAAAAAGTGTAAGAGGTAGGCTGTATTGCAGACGAATCCGGTGCAACAATGGTCAATAATGGCTATGTCCCACTTCATGCGGTTTGTCAGTCTGAATTATAACAACAATAATAACATGTGACTTATGACACCACACTCAAGGGCATGGATGTAAGGGAGGCGCCGCGGCCATCCCGCACCTGCGACGCGTACGTAACACCACAGAGGATCACAGTGCCCGTGTGCCGGCTATAGGTTCATATTACTGCGTGTTTGTGTCCATTACTAAGCTGGTTTCAGTACGTTGTCCACAGCACATTTACCGCAGTTGCGGAGGCACACTCGTGCGCTGACGATGGCTAAACAGATAAGAACAACATATATGTGACACCATTTTATTGCACCAAGCGTATTGCGCAAGCGCCATTGTCCACCTCCATATCTGACACATTCAGGGAAATATTAATAACCAACTAAAACAATGGGCTCGCTGCTGGGGACATTGTTAGTGGGAATTAGCGATACGCGCGCCCGCTGCTAAGGGCGTAAATACTAGCAACGCCTCGCGGATTCACCCGCGTAACCCGCATTTGTATACTAGTAGTACCTATAGCTTATAAGCGATGTCAGTAAATGAGCGCACTGAAAGTATTTTGAAAGTTAGATCTGTAGCTCCTGCGATTTGCGCGTCCAACCACACAGCTCTTCAGCTTCATTTATATTAGTATAGATTCTAGGTGTTTCCATAGAATTTATCGATGTTAGCCTGAGCACGTCCACGGATGGACATAGGCTCTCGTGTGTCACAAGTCACGGCCACGAGCCACTTGCTTTCAGAGGCTCGCCATGACCTTAACCAAGTTCTCAGTCTAGGGGGTAGGTGGAGCATCTTCCATTGTATGGTATTGTTGTATGTAGACAATGTCGTAGGAGCGTGTCTTGGCTTTTTGGCAGAAGCTCCTTCCGACAGCTGAAGATATGGGCCGACGGTGATAATTCTATATCACACCTGGCACGGATTTTCTTTAAACCAGGTGAGAGAAATCCGAAAGACAGCGAATCCCGAAGAAGGTTTGATGTATAAAAGTAACAATACAGCCTCTGCTATTCACAGGCGAAGCTAGAGCGGATCACTAGCAATACATATTATACCAGCAGTGCGTTCCGAACTTCTGGGATGAATTCTTAACTAATTCTTAAACGAGAGAGCGAACCGTCATAAGAAACTGGAGGTTTATGGGTCTCTAACTACAAGTCTACAAGGAAATGCAAATCTAAAAAACATTTAATGGCCATGTAACTTGTAAACACACAAGTTAGGACTTGTGGCGTGTAAATAAAAAAACCTGTCGAAATACCATCCTATATATACATTTTGAGAACACGTTTTACAAGTTATTTTGAGAAAAAAAAAACGCAAAACTGTCTAGATTTTAGACGGGATCGAGCCGGTTTCGGAGACATCTTAGGTACGTGACCTCAGCAACGAGTGTTCTGGCAGAACTCACGGGTTATTTTTATTTTATTTCATCGGGGGTCAACGAGCATTACCTTCACCTCTTGATAGGTGACACAAGTCTTTAGACGTCCGAATGAGAACATAAGCAGAGGGGCTATATCCGTTAAGTGTGTGTTGTTCTTGTGTGGCACCAAAAACTACCTGTTAATATTAGCAACGATATAAATTTATTCAAAAATGTGCTCAAACCATTCTTATTTGAAAGCTGTTGCTATAGCTTCAATGAGTATTCGACGGACATTACAAAGACAAATTTAAACTTTAAGTAGTATTATTTTATCTCATTGACATTATACTAAATGATTTGAATTATTATGATTAATTCCAGAGTACATAGTTGGCATAATTTAACAGTTGTTCATTACACTTTGTATTTGCATGCTAATTACTGATAGCGAATTGAGACGTTATTGAATTAAATACTTTTAACAGGTAATGTACCTACATTACCTACTCAACATTCTGGCAAAGAAAGTTTTTATTTATTTATTTATCGGATTGCTATGAGTGCTCGTGGGGGGGGGGCGAGACTACGTATGTGGTCGAAAAGGGGTCAGACCTCCACTCTTCTGCAAATGGGAGAGATGAATCCCGGCATGAGTATGTTTATAATATAGCTATTATTTATTCAACTATTATTTTCATGGCGAGAAGGCCGCGGGATCCCTCATCCCCCGACTCCGACGTCGGGGTTAGCTCGCGCACGTACTTAAAATAACCTCGGCGCTGACGTGAATGAATGGCACATGCGAGATGACCACGACTGGCCTTTAGTTACCCTGCAGAAGACTTGTTTCGACTTAAATATTGTGAATATTTCACAACATAGATAAGGCTCGGAGAGTGGGTCCGTTAAGCCACGATACTGCGCCGGATTTCACCCGTTTGCATGAGCAGACGGGTATTTTCTATAAAAATGACCGCCTCAGAAGAAATTCGTCTAGGAGGAAATTTTTTGTACCCGAAAATTCCAGTACAGTAACCGAAGACCAAAATAACGAATCCCACGAAACTCGACCACATAACCAGCATTACGTAAGCGAGACATTCCACATGCTGCTCCGATATAAGAGCAATGTAACAATGGCCACATACTCTAAAACATAATCCACCGTTAGTTATGTACTGATGCAAGTATGTTTAATCTATACGTGCCACGAATAAGATCAATACGTAGCAAGCGTTGTCATCTATTTGGCAAAACATTACACTCGCGACGTCACTGATCTGCTTCACCAACAACATCGCGGCAGATACCCATGCAACGCGCAATAATGAACAATAGGTGAATGCTCCAGGATTACGACGACAGTTATTTTGTAGAAGGCTGTCTCATCATCGAGATTATTGTCGATAGTGAGAGGTGGTGCGAACTGGGCCGCCTCGGCATGTGAGAAGGCATGTGCTTCTCACTCACATGATACCGCCGCAACCTTCACTGGCCAACGCGGCAGGCGTTTCGTGCGGTGTGTTCCGGTGGCCCATTGGAGGAACAGGAGTGCGGAGGACTACACATATGCATAGTAATTGTGGTAATGGCGGCAGTCACCAAAAGACGGCGCGTTGTCAGAGGCAGTGTCTTGCTTCAATGTACAAAGTTAGGCTGCCAGGAACGAGACAGTGAATTTTCCACCACTAAGATTCCCGCCCTCGAGCACACAAAACAGTGCGACATCGTAGCTATCACTTCACTCACTCTTGGATGACATTCTCGTCGGATCGACTATCTATTAAAGAATAGACATTTTACTGTTCTGACGATGTCTAAAACGTTTATTACGATTATTACAACCGGTTATTTTAACGGTAACATTAATTAATACCACTTGCTCATACCACGTCCTTGGCGCGTGTAATATTGGTAATGCTTAATCACTCATTTCTTTATATGGAATAGGGGGCAAAGGAGCAATTAGAGTATTTTTACAACCACCGACGTCCTTGTACATCCACATAATTACTATATGCCGAAACCGCAAGAAACGCGACACTGAAGATGTCAGTTTACGCCGGTACCAAGTGAGCGAGAGGTATCTCGCCGGTCGTGCCGGCCCAATACCATTGTACAGGAGGATTCAATGTCTCATCTACTTAAAGAGAATGTGTACCTCTTCCTGAAATATTATAAATGCGAATGTATGTACGAGGGATCTAAAAGTTCGTGGCCTAACCTATGTGGAGCTATGACATCATTTTAAATCTACCGTCATTTGTTAGTATGTGTTATATTGATTTATTGCGCGCAGTTTCATTCCGATACTGCACAATATAAATTTTCTGTGATTATTTGTTTGAAGCAATCTGAGGCAATTTTCAATAATGGAGAAAATTGAACACCTTGCAGTCATTAAGTACCTCAATAAAAAACGCGCGAGACTGTTTGGAACTTTTTGAGACTGATCCCGAGGACTTTTTGTCTATATTTGTTACCATGGATGAAAGCTGGGTTCACCACCATACTCCTGAATCAAAGCAACAATCCAAACAGTGGAAAAGATCAGACTCTCCTACACCGAAAAAGGCTAAGGTCGTTTTGTCGACTAACAAAGTCATGGCTTCTATTTTTTGGGATGCGAAGGGCATTATTTTTGTAGATTATTTACCGAAAGGTCAAACTATAAATTCTAGTTATTATTGTAACCTTTTACGAAGACTCCGGGAAGAAATAAAAGAAAAAAGGCCGGGAATATTGCGTAAGAAAGTCCTGTTTCATCAAGTCAATGCACGTGTTCACAGTTCGGTTGAAACAATGTCTGTAATCCATGATTGTGGCTACGAATTGCTGCCCCACCAACCTTATTCGCCGGATTTAGCCCCCTCGGATTATCATTTATTTCCAAATTTAAAAAAACATTTGGGTGGCTCGAAATTTTCGACCGAAGATGAGGTGATAGTCGCAGTAAACGATTATTTCACCGACCTTCCGGAATCTTTTTTTTTTAAAGGGATAAACAAGTTGCAGTCAGGTGGAAGAAGTGTGTTGAACTAGATGGAGACTATGTCGAAAAATAAAAATAAATTTAGATCCACTTTTCTTTCATTTTCTTTGTCGGGCTTAGAACTTTTAGATCCACCCTCGTATGTACACTAGTTACCGTTTCGCGCAAATGATTGATTTGGATCAAGTTTTGTAATGATATAAGACTACAATCTGGAGTAACATAACAATTATTTGTCATACCATAAAATTAAATGATATCCTTAGGATAGATTTAACGGCGGATGAAGCTGCAGGCCTAGTAAGTGGCCTAAAGCAATACCTGAGTTAAAATGTGTGTGTGATTTTAAAGTCGACTTCTAGTATAAGTACTTTATTACCATCATCGATGATTCGCTAAAGCATGTGACTGGGTCAGAAATCATAGTGCACCCATTGCCGAATTAACAAAGTGCAAAATTCAGTGACCTGGGGTACAGAAGAAGCGGTGAAGAAATTGGTAAATATTGACATACCCTGAAGACGAGACTTTCGAACAAGATACGACAAAGGCTAAGTAGTCGAAGCAACAGATTATGGGGCAACTATCCAACTGTGCGCAAGTGTTTCAGGATCTTAGGGGTTTTCCCATAACCTTATTTACCTAGTTTTTTTATAGAATAGTGGGGCAAACGCGATTTCGGAGCCTTTTTACGACTATCGACGCCCATGAACATCCACATAATTACTATACTAATGCGTTGCTCTCCATCGCCCGCCTAATGGCCCACGGGCCACTCACAAACCGCACGAAACGCGACACTGAAGATGTCACTCTACGGAGTGTCTCAATTCCTTTGCATAGGAGGATGTAGTGTCATGCACTATGCATGGCACTACCCCCTACTATACAGCATGGCACTTTTCCTACTTTTGGGGATAAATTTAATTGATAATTTGCTACCCTGTTACGGATATTGATCAACGGGTATAGGTTACAGGTGTTTTAGTTGGCACTTACTGATAGCTTTGTTGAAAATAAATATAAATAGACTTTAGTAGATTGATTACTCGCGCGACATAAAAATAAATAAGCAAATAATTGTTAAAGGCACATTAAGTCAACCCGCATGCGGGCGTTATGGATTACCTTGGTGTAACAGGCCAAGATCCCGTCGCTGCCAAACATTTCTCTTTTATCTAAGTTCAATATTTATTTCACGACTGATGTCAGTATGTTCGAAGTCATCTGGACCCCGGCTACCTAATACCAAGAGTCAGAAAAGAAATTGTGTACATCCATTACCAGATAATATTTGAGCCCTAAACTCTACATACATATTACAACATGTTTCCTCAATAACCATACCGTTTCTAGAGTTTCAACCATCAGGTTTAAGGTACCTCTGTCCCGCCAAAACCGCAATCTTGAACTTCATAGAACTCTTACTTCTTGGTCATTGAGCGCGCGCTGAGAAGCATTCAACGTTTGTACAATGAGGCAGGTATGCGTGTCACTGAGTCATAGAGCATAATATAAATTTGCACGGGGAGCCTACGAGATAACGAAACGAGGCCTACAAGAAGCATGAGGCTACGTGTATAAACAACGTCCTAAAATTTAACATTATCATCCAATTGTTAAGAAACGTGAAGAACTGTTGTCATATAAAATAATGTTCTAGAACAAACCATTTTTGAAAAACTTAAGAAGCCATTGCTGTTTCTCTGGACCTTCCATATGCATTTGACAGAGTTCGGCATGACCTACTTGGCGCGCTTCCATCCTGCTTGTCCACTTGGTTATTTGCATGGATGTCGGACTTCCAGAGAGAACAACAGATTACGAGACATTACGCGTGATACAAATGTACAGGTAGACCTCGAAGACCCGTTAGAATATGCCGGAATCAGGTCAAAAACAGATTCAGCCTCAAAATTGTTTCCTTAGCCACCAATTGGCAACACATTCTCACTGAGTCGTCAATAACTCTTATGTTAGACTGTATAGTATAGTTCTACACAGCTAAGAGATACTATCAGACATATATCCATCTAGATACGTTACATATATCGGTGTATTATTTGGACGAAGTGCACAGGACAGAAGTAAAGTCAGCGATCAGAACTCATCGCGCTAACTTAAACGAGTATCCTTTGATATCACTTACTCAATTATAAGTTCAAGTTCAGTGTTCAGTCTTATATCCGTAGGGAAAAACGACTTACACCTGCAATACTGATATTTATTGAGAAGGTTTCATCTTCGTGCTAAAAGAACTTGTAAATGAATAAGTACTAGTAATTTGCCTTAGATGTTTCACTTTATCCTCTGGTGCGGAGCCGCCACTCGTTATAACATCGTTATATAAATTTATGTATTAGAAATATTTAAATAAATAAGTATTACAGACGTGTATGAGATAGGGGGTAAACGAGCAGGTGGGTAGTGACCACCGCCACCCAAAGACATCTGCAAGACTAGGCGTCTTACAAACACGTTGCCGGTCTTTAAGGAATAGGTATGCTCATTCCTTGAAGACCCCTAAGCCGTATGGGATCGGAAATACCGAGGGAGCCAGCTGGTTCCACGGTACCCGCATTTGGCAATAGTGTCTTCGAGTACAGATACAGTGGACCCAATAGACTTCTTAATTCGTGAAAGTGACAACTAGTTTCCAGGTCATCATTCACTAACTTAGTACGTTAAGCTCTACAAAATGTTTCATTAAATCGTTAATCAAACGACGCATACTCAATTTGCTAAGAATGAAACCAAAATAAGAGACCTTAACCCCTAGTTCTATTACAGTTTTTTTCTGAATATCGGAGACCAATATGAAGCACTTGAGTGTAGAGATAGAGACATTACAGATGAATGAGGAGTATTCTTTCACTTCTGCTACGACTCTTTTAATCCTACATACCCGATGATATTTCCACCCACAGTTCTTTCACATCATCCTCGTCTTTTTTTAGTATAAGGGAACAGACGGACACGAGTTATTTTGATTTTCGTAATACCAAAGCCCATAGAAATCCACACAATTGCTATACAATGCATTGCCCTCTTTCCCTACTCCAGTCCAGTGGGCCCAAGTGCCGAATACGACTCATAAAGAGACATCCGTTATCATTGTCATTTGTATTTTTTCTCATAACATGGAGCTGGCCTCCACCCCATCTCTCTGGTGGGCTAAGGAACCTCATCTACTACAACAACCAGTAAAGTGTGTACAAGAGGTTCCGTACCAATTCAATTACAGTATATATTACACAGTGTTTACAGGCACATTTATTTGTGCACTATGACTCAATTTACTCGAAGTGGTCCTCACGAGCGAATGCTAATGTTTTGTGACTTGGTGACTAATTACTATGGTACCGAGTCAACATCTGTACCTCATGTAATTGTAACACAAAGGACCTAATTTCAGCAGCGTACACTTTTAATTCAAAAATAAAAATGCGTAAGTACCGCTCTTCATTTTGACACGAATCTGTCTAGCGAGGCAATACGTGTTTTGTTTTATTAGTTGAGGCGGGGGTTAAACGAACCTGTTAGTGACCACCGCCGCCCATAGACATCTGCAAGGCAAGATATCCTTCAGAGGTGAATTTATTTCGGACCACCTTGGACTAGGGCAAGCCGGTCACAGGGCTCTCCTATAACAATATCTCTGTATTACTACTAAGCTCCACTTTAAGTACCATGATGAATTTAACTTTGTTGCTAATTTATATTTTTCTGTACAGCAAACTTCTACGAAAAATCAAAAGGACACTCAGCTCCCTTAAACTAATTGGACTTATTAATATGTTTTTTCAATATGCGGAAAGTGGATTTATGAACTGCCCGTCCTGAGTGGGGTCCCATCAGTAAGTAGAAGTTGCGGGAGAACAGAATAGCACATAAAACCCAGCGAGTGCCATCATCCACAGCATACTGAGGAGATTGGATCAATTACATAACAACTGCTCATTTTATGCAGTTGCAATAAAATAATCCTAATAAGATAAAAGTATAACTTAACATTCTTTATAGGCATTATTAATTACATATATCTATCTCATCTTCTTTACAGATTTTGAATTAGCCTTTGATTGTTTGCTATTCTGTAATACTGAATCTGAATTTTTACTCTGTCGTTGTTTTTTTATTTTCTGTGGTGTATTATTGCTTACATTATTTGAGCTTGAACTAACAACAAAAAACCAAACAACCTAGCTATTTGTTGCATGTGCCGACAATATGGAGTAATTTCATTGTATTGTCTTTCAGAGGTGTTGCCGGGTCTTTAAGAAATGTGTGCAAGTAACAAAAAGCCAAACAACCTAGCTATTTGTTGCATGTGCCGTCAATACGGAGTAATTTCATTGTATTGGCACCCAATGTAGTGAACATTATGAGGAGCGGCAATATTTCGGTGTCAAACAATTGAACTTAGGGGCGTTATTATTTTTAGTATAGGGGCAAATGAGTAATCGAAGCATTTTAAGACTTCCCACGCCCATGAATATCCCCATAATTGGTATGTCGATGCGTTGCCCTCCTCGTCCCCTCCAATGGACACCGGCTACTCACAAACTGCACGACACGAGACGTCAAAGGTGTCACTTTACGGCGGTATCATCGCGAGATGAGCGAGAGGTACCTCCCCGGTCGTGCCGACCCAATTCCCCTGCAATGCAGCTTGGAACTAACTCATATTAACTTCGGAGGGCGGCCTATATTCAGCAGTGGATAGAAATAGGCAAACAATGACGATGTTGCAGAGTCTAGATAAAGCCGCACTACGGATAGTCAGACTGTATCCAGAGGTGTGCAAAATCAAATCCGTAGTCTTCAGATTTGACTGTGCGGTGTATGTATTTGCTACGGTTGAAACACCATTATTTTTTTACCGGTGTTTATATCCGTTCCGCATGGCTCACCTTGAACTTTGCATGGTAGGAGATGCAAGACGACCACTTTTACCCAAATATCCCTAGTGACCAGTATTGGCAATCCTTGTTGTGATTTTAAGATCAAATTATATGATTTATTACAAGACAGTAAATGTCAAATGCCTGCTATAATGCTGACTGTAATAAAATGATAATTAAAAGCCAATCATAATTTTGCTTAATAAAAAATATTAAAAACTGGACATCACGCAACTGTTTCTCCTAGTTGCCTTACGTAATGGAGGGGCAGACACTTGTTGATTTGATTAACGTCATTGTTATCTGAACTGGATATGGGTTAACAAAATACAAGCGAGGAACAAATAAGTAATGCTTGGTACAGTCCTACTGATAATATACATACAAGGGTATGTTTGTTGCATGTAGAAACTGCTCAGCGGAACGTATGTCAGAAGACTGCCAACGATGTAGGTCACATTGGAATAACATTATAACAATTTTAGGCGGGGGGAAACGCGTGGCACAGCAATAATAGAACTTCCCTTTAGTGTTGTAGACTGCAGCGTCGAGCTGATAAGGATATTATTTTGCGAGTCCCCGTAGTCAAAAGCAAGTTTTTTTTATAGCATAAGGGGGCCACCGAGCAATCGGAGCCTTTTGATAACTACCGACGCCATTCTTACGCAGATGCGTTGCCCTCCTATCATACCCCAACCCCAATGGACCACCGGCTACTCACAAACCGCACGAAACACGACGCTGTCATTTTACGCCGGCATTAAATGAGCGAGAGTTACTTCCCTGGACGTGCCGGCCCAATTCCGTTGCATAGGCGGATGTAGTGTCATGTACTACACATGGCACTACCTCCTCCTATGCAGCCTGGCACTAAGTCTTCCTAGCATGTTAGTCTAGAGTGCCCTCCTAGCAAATACAAAAGTGCGGAGTCGGAAGTTTATCAGAACAACCATGATGAAATCACAAGAATGAACACCTTGAGGCATTGTAACAGCGCAGAGGAAAACGTGTCATTGGAAGTGGAGTAGATCTGAAAGAAGGCTAATTACTCCGTGGGTAATTATCGCCTATTAGTGATCTACGCGCTGTAGTAACGGTGACGTGTTGTGTAAACAATGTATGTTCAATTGCCACTGCATTTCTACGATCACTATCGGCTTTAGTTGAAAGAAGAGCAAACATTACCGCGATATCTCTAGTGTTGCCTTCTGAAAGCGAGGACTGCTGCAACTAATGGATTATTTTTAATGGAGATTTCGTAAACACAAAGTAATGAAATTTGCTCTCACCAGATTGTTTACGCTCTGTGACCTGGACAAAAAATTACGCAAACTGTGATTTTGAATTAATTCATGTCTACTGATCTGTGATCTATTATCAGTTATATCTATTGAGTGTTATACTATTCTTTGAATAGTCTCTGAATGTAGTCCTACTAGATAACGTAACCTATATTGGTTGACTGCACATTGATGGAAACCCTTATTGAACCCGAAATGAAGAGCCTCTAGCAGCTCGTCATATAACCGCCAGCATTTGCGTAAATGGACTTTGCACTATAGTCTAGTATATATAATACAGTACACATAAATTATTAGTTTCCCGCTATTACATATTCATGGCAATTTTAAACCCATCAGCCCGATGGGTATACTCGCGTCACATAAGAGTAATCATGACGCAATGCTGCTGAGTAGTGGAGTGTACTAAGCGAGCTGTACCGGCTGTAAGGGAAGTAGTCTCACTGCGACAAAATGTAAACAATACGGGCCGTGCTTTCCTATTGGAAAACTAGCAAACTGGAGGTTGCAGAAAATTCCTTTTCAACGGAAATGTTGTAATTCTTTGATACATTAATGTTCCACGTTGAAATGAACAATAATAATTAGTTCATTTACAGCATATATACCATACCGCCAGCTACACCACGTGCTTCATTACGAAATACTGACGAGAGGTATCTATGACCTAACGGTTGACAATCATCCAGGAAACACCTTCGATTGAGAGACAGGTATAACAAAGATGATTGTATATTTATCTAAAGGTTACGAACGCCTGGCCTAAACACACAATACACAATAAAAAAGTTACTCAAAGACACAATAGCATGTATTGTAAACTGTTGGCAATAAATAACATAAAAATCTTACCTTTGTTATCGCCATTTAGCGATTTGACCGAGGGTGCGAGCCCGAAAGGGGCCTTCGGCACGATTGCAGCGCCCTTGTTCTTCTCGAACAGGGCCTTGCGCTCCCTCAGGGACATCTCGGCCGGGTCCTTCTCTTTAGACCTGGGACTGCCGGCCTCGAACATGGCCGCTTTGGACAGCACCGACGACCTGTCCATGTTATTAAACCGGGCCGGCAATTTCTTCGGCGATCCCACCGGCGTCTCATTCTGTATACGTTCATCCTCCTCTACTTCTAACTCGTTCTCTTTATCCTTCTCACTGTCACATATCTCGTCACACTTCGGCGGGGTGGGCGCCTTATACTTTTTAATCGACGGTTTTTTTGTCACTGCACTGGACACCACCATGCTCGCCATGTTGGGGGCTGAAACTGCACCGGGGGTTGTCGATGCGCTCGGGTCCTGTCGGTCGTGTTCGTGTGTCGGTGCGAATTCGTAAACGAGCCGCGATTGGCCGGCCGAGACGCGGCGGTACCCCTCGTCCTCCTATGATTGGAGAAGGGTAGCGCGATACGAGTGAGCACGTGTTGTCATATCGACGAGTAAACCCTCAACCGTTAGTCCCGACAGAGTTGCATCGTTTGTGTTGCGTCTAATGTTCGTTACGAGCGTACTGACGTATCTGGTCTGGGTCGGCGGCGCGCGTGGTATCGGTCTGGGTGCGTACAGGCGACTGGCGGCTACTCGCTCACGAGTCGGGGCTCACGTGCGAGAACCGGCTCACGGTAGACAATGCGTCTTACTACGAACCACGGAAATTGTGAATACCGTTTATTTACCTCTGCCCTACCGTCTTACACAATTGTACCCGTCCCATTATAACCAGACATATTTCAGTCGAATTTATTAACGTTACCCGTAGCGTAAAATTACTAATTACTAATTTGGCAATTCTATCGCAGAGTGAAAGTTAATTCGTGTCTCATGGTACTTTAGCCGCCTACCACCAAAATAATGTATTGTACTTAAGTGTCGATGAAAGTAATGTTCGTTTTTACTTTATGCTCATGCATCGAATCCGGCATTAGAATGAGCATTTTAGACTTAAGAGCAAAAATGGAAGTTTATGTTTATTGGTTTATTAACCGCGAACATTAAAGTTTTAGTACTTTTTTGCTGGCCTGTGTGACTGTGTCGCGATCTTCGTCTGCCTTGCCATTGACAAGAGTGCACAGGCTATACCCTCGCACTTAAACTAATGCTGACTTACTATTATTGATAAGTCAATATTTATTAATTGACACTTGATACGTGTCGACAGTCTTAATTGTGAGGACGACACCCGACTACTTAATATGGATATAACATAAGTTAGATTTTCCAGCAGTCAAGCGTTTTAAATATAATAAATAGCCACTGTTTACGCAAAATTCTATAATGTTCACTTCCTTTACTTTTCGCATACCGTTTTTGAGTTTCTATGAATTGTCATGAGACATGTGTGTTACTCTAAAATAATGAATAACTTTTACGCATAAAATACTGAAAAAACCGTCGGTACTGTTAAAGCAACCAAGTTTCAATAATTTAGTTAGACACAACGAATATTTTCCTGCTGTTCCGTTTACGAGCTAAACCATGGCTTAAACAGCCGAATTACGTATCAATGAAGCAGCACTAGCTGTCGTAAACCACAACTGGGCCACCTCGCACCCTAGTCTCTGTTAATTCAGTACCTTATAAAACAAACGAAGTAGGATCATTGTTAATTAGCAATGTAGTAACTTGTTCGCAAGATTGCCGTGACGTTGTGCAAGATTGCCGTGACGTTGTGCAGAAATAAATAGAATGCGACGACAATGTCCAAATTGAAATTCTTTCAAAATTTAAATAGCTGTACATCTTTATTCCTTCCGACTACTGACGCCCATAGACATCCACATTAATATTATCATGCTAATATGTTGCCCTCCTTGCCTCCTCGCCTCCAATGGGCCACCGGCTACTCCTCAAACCGAACGAAGCATGGCAACATAGCTGTCACATTACGGGGCTATCATGTGAGCGAGATGTATCTCGCAATCTGCCGGCCCAATTCGGCTGCAATGTCGTGCTATATTGCGCTGCCTCTTATTTACCAGCAGGGTTACACCCGCGTAGTCCGCTCCCATAGACGTAGCGTGATGGTATTTAGCAACAGCTAGACAAGTTGCCAACCTATCGAAACTGGACCAGTAGTTCCTAACATAAGCGCGATCGACCAGACAAATGTTAATCTTTATAACATGCCTTAAATATGTTAAATCATACGTAACTAATTGTCGCGACGGCCTGCACTGTGACGATGATGAAAAAAGCAATAAGAAAAATAATGCAACCTACATCGCGCCTAGAGACTAGACATATAACATCACATGTAACCTACATCGCGCCTAGAGACTAGACATATAACATCACATGTAACCTACATCGCGCCTAGAGACTAGACATATAACATCACATATAACCTACATCGCGCCTAGAGACTAGACATATAACATCACATGCAACCTACATCGCGCCTAGAGACTAGACATATAACATCACATGTAACCTACATCGCGCCTAGAGACTAGACATATAACATCACATGTAACCTACATCGCGCCTAGAGACTAGACATATAATATCACATGCAACCTACATCGCGCCTAGAGACTAGACATATAACATCACATGTAACCTACATCGCGCCTAGAGACTAGACATATAATATCACATGTAACAGAGTATGCACACCGGGGCCCGTGCTAGGGCTGCCTGTTATGAGGTCTCTCAATATTTGATCATTTTTTGTTGTTTAGGAATAGTGGCTCTTCATTTCTGTAATCAGGACGATGTTCAAGATTTTATTCGTTATTCTGGCAGTATAACTATGATAATGTATATAATTTTTATTAGATCGAAAAGTATGGCGCCATCCGGTTATTGTATTATTCCAGAAATTTGCATTTACCTATGTTCTACACATGAGGTACGGTACCAAACAATTATAATAAGCTTTCACAAACACCTGCATAGTGCAACTCCTAAACTCACTCTCTCTCTCTCTCTTCTTATGATAAATTTGCATTTATTGTTAAATTTAATTCGAAGTTATAATTTATCATACGAAAATATAATTAGGTCGAGATGTTGTTTGAATTGTCAATTCTGGTCGTGCGGTACCAGACAAAAAAAGTCGCTTTTGTATAACATTCTCAATTGTTTGACCTGTGAATTGCTCTTATCTCCACACCTGCTAAATAAATATTTACGTAGAAATTTAACACTACGTTCCAATCACCATTCGCCCAGAACTATCGTACCCCACTATCATTCTGTTAAAGCGTTATCACGCAAAACCAGGATAATATACTTTTAGTATAAAAATACATCTACTGCACATCCCTGTTGTGTCCCGAGAACACGCGTGACTTACTGTGGCACTGGCTCAGGTTGCCGTGCGATAATTGTTAAACAGTGACACCCACCGCAGGGGCCCGGGCTCTATAGTGGGCATAATTAATTAACACATAAACAAATAACGTAGATCATCAGCTCAATTGTCGTGCAGATGTATGTCCTTAACTGCCTACCCCCAGGCCACTGAAAGTCATAAGCCGCATGAATTGTGAC
Source organism: Eumaeus atala (assembly GCA_017140195.1). Taxonomy (NCBI): domain Eukaryota; kingdom Metazoa; phylum Arthropoda; class Insecta; order Lepidoptera; family Lycaenidae; genus Eumaeus; species Eumaeus atala. Next base: position 976,517 of record JAFELO010000361.1, on the reverse strand, counting down.
AAGTTATCATTTTAGGTTTAGGCGGTTTCGTGTAAGCGAGAGGTACCACCTCGGGTTCCCCTGTGATAGCTTGCTCTCTGCTTGACTTGATACATGCGGTATCAACGCGTGGGTGTGTGAGGAATTTGCAGATTGTCAAGATAACCTAGCAATGATTTTCTTTCACTTGACATTTGAATGAAGTTTGATGTAACACTAAAGACCATTTGAACATTTTTATACCAACGCCTAACGTTGATGTACATACGTGCCACGCGCTCCGGAGGATGACGGGTTGAAGATGAGTTTTATGTGATCAAATAGATTGCACTACCCTATACATTTTTGAACACAATGAAAATGATGGAATGCTTCTGTGCCGTCGTTAATTTCTGACGCAACGCTAAGAATAAAGCTCATTTAAATACTACAATCTGCGGTCTTGTGTAAACAGCCTTGTGCCCACAACTGTGCGGATCATCACGCCACCGCCGCTGTACCCAATCATCATCAGCTTTGTATCTTAGGCTAAACGCGGCACTCTATCCCACCGCTGCCACTTACTGCCTGTCGTACTCATGTTGAAATAATGATATTGGTACGTTGCAGTAAAATTATACCCGCACAACTCTAGCTATCATAACACCGCCACGACACGATGTCAACTGTTTGAAGTTAGACTTCTTTTACTTCCTTAGCCATAAATGTGTTTACAGGGTACAAATTATTGAACTGATACTTCTTTGCACTGCGGACACACGTGTGCTCTTACAACATTACGTCCTGCGCAATAGGCTAACCTCTATGAGTTTAAATCAATTTTTGCCTAAAGTACTAAACACTGTTATTACAAATATCGTCTATAATAATGTTGAGCTAATTGACATAGAATACTTTTGGATTATGACATATCAGCCTACACAAAAAGTTGATCGGAGACGACGCTCGAGTGAAAGTGAAATTTGGTTCTCGCAAACGATTTACGGTCCCTGTAGCGAAGTGGTGTAACAGGCCGCAACAGTTCTACACACGCAGTGGACTCAAATAACACAGAATGTGTTATAAAGATTAGTTAACAGGTGCTGCCGTGCTGGATCACAGCCCAACTTGCAGGTAAGACCGAGGATATACTGCCAAAAAGAATCTACCGCGTATCGAGCGGTTTATGAGTTTTTGGTGGCCCATTGGAGAAGAGGTAAGGTTTGATAAAGACGTGTTGCCCAACACGTCCTTATCAAGAGGATCTAACTGCTCGTTTGCCTATACAAAAACCGCATACCAATAATTAAATTGAAGACCGTTTTTTGCTTACTACTCCATGAGACAACAATAAGAGCGTCTAATAAACGGCGTCCTAGGCAGACGTGTATAATAATAATAATATAAAGCTGAAGAGATTGTTTGTTATATCGTGTTAAAAAAATCATCTTGTGTTGAATAGTTCACTTATCGAGGCAGGCTATGGGCTATATACCATGACGCTAGGACTAATAGGCTCAGAGTTACACATGTGAAACCGCAGGCCAGTTAACTATAAACTCGAAACAAGGAAAAATGTACGCACATTGTATAGCTTCTTAGAAATATGCTCCTCGTATGAATCGAATCCCTACACCAAGTTACACGTTTTCCAATGTTTGTTTTTCATGTGCGGTGTGAAATCCATTATTATGGGACACAAAACATTAAGAACGCAAAAAAAGAGTGGCTTCATCATCCTTTATCATCATCATTAACCTTGATCAGACCACTGCCGACACAGCGCGTTTTCAGTTAACGCTATTTCAGCCGAGTCTCTCCTGCTTCCATCCAAGCTGAACTGGAAACTATATGGAGATTGGAAACCGCCTTTTGACCTGATCGATGGATCAGGCAATTATTCCTGTCCAGAGGGAGCCGGGGTGCCACTAATGTGATAGTGCGGAGGACTCGGCCGCAACACCATCGAGAGACATACTAGATGGGCCGTGCACAACTTGCTCTGTCAGGGGACGTGTACCTTTCCAGCATCCTCGCCGACACCCTGCTCAGAGTTACCTCATCCCCTTAAGGCCGCTGAGAACTTCCTTGGTGTTTTAGTGGGGTATGGCCCGCTCCATTGCGGAGTTCAGAATCCCACTCTGGTTGGCCAATGGGTGTGTCGATGTGATTTAAAAGCTTTCCTCGAAGCTAAAAAATTTAACATAAAATAACTATGTACGATAGATTTGATTGTTGAAATCATTGAGTACCTCTTAATTTCAGCGTTATAATATTTAATCTTTCCACTATAATCAACACTATGAATGGCATCATCAGAACCTTTGACACTTCTGTGAAATATTCTTAAGTCGCCATGATCAATAGACACGTCAATGGAACGGCTATATGACGTGGCTTAACTCTATGGTAAAAGTGAACACCAGCAGAATTAACGCGTTCATTGACCAATTGTCTCACGGACCCTACAGAATGCCCTCCAAAATTATGATAGACAAAGTCAATGACACCGGGACGACCCGAAATTGATGCAACCGTTTCTAGGAGCGTTCAAAAAGATGAGAAGATTTATCTTACTAAGGATGTACACCCTTTAATACTTCGATTAAGTAAAACTAAATAATGGATGCGAGAACTTTGGAAAAAGATCTTAACACACAGTGTAGTTGCTGATACGGCAATATCCGTTTTCAAAGTTTTATAAAATACTACTATCATGTTATAGCTACACATATAATCGTCATCATTATCAGTCCTTATCGATCTACTGCTGGACATAGGCCTCTTTCAATGAACGCCAAGAGGACCGATCTCTAGCTACTCGCATCCATTCGGGATCGGCTACTGTACGTCTTCCCACCTGGTGAACGGTCGACCAACACTTCGTTTTTTTAAAGGCGGCCTCCACTCCAGAACCTTACTGGCCCGTCTGCCACCTGATCTTCAGAGTGTGTGACCAGCCCATTCCTACTTCAACGGGTTTATTCTTCATGTAGAATAGAATAGTCAAAAAAAATATTCTCCTGACGCAGTCGGGTAAATTAAGGCCACTTGTATGTATGAATGTGTATCCGGCTGTATTTGCCGTTCGAAGATATCTTTGAACTTAATAGAAGAATGAGCGAATAGAGAGAGCGCTTGTGCCTGCGCAAACATGTCCCACGCCGACGGCTCTACTCAATAGAGATGGCCGCTGTAGCCGAAATTCGGCTAGGACGACGCCATTATATAGTCCAGCATTTAGTAAGTCCAGACTGCAGTCTAGAAAGTTATCAGGCAAGTTACATACTATAAGAATTTTAAGGCATGATGCCTTCAACGTCCTAGAAGAGAGGACAGGTGCTATCAATAGTCATGACCCCCTCAATAATTCAACAGTTCCAAGGATGATAATAATAAGGGTTAAATTAGCAATTATAATGCATCCTGCCCACCTGCGATGGAGTGGAGGATCAGTCTTCATGTCGGCTCCTAAACACGGACATGATATCGGATTGCTATGAGCCTCGTCGCCCGACGAGCCCTCATAGCAATCCGATGAAGCTGTGTTGGGTTTCTTTTCGCTTCCACAACATAATTTCATGTCTGAATCGAAAACCTACGGCAGTAGCATAATCTAATGTATTAAATTAGAACTACATTGTAACCAAAACACCGTTAAACATCTGAGTATTTTTTGCGCGTCGAATAAGTCGTGACAAGCGCACGGTATCTAGATAAAGACCGGTACGAGGCAAAAAAGTCGGTTCAACAAACTGAGCTGATACAGAAGTAGTGCCTCGCGGTGGAGGCTGAGCGTGTCTAGCTGTCGCGCATACGCAGCAGATATTGTGACTCGGGGACGTTTTATCTACGCCTATAATAATTCTATAGCTGGCATCTGTTCAGCTTTAGTTGTTACAAAAAGAGTCACGCTTTCATGTCCTGTTTTACTGCGAAAACCAGTCAACAAATTTACGTAAAACGTACGAATCGAACAAGCAAGATGATTCAAGTGTCAGTTTTACTTCCTATTCAATTATGTTTTATAACATTAGCATGAAGGTGTCGTCATACCGACTTTTCACATGATAAAGCTGAAGAGGAATTCTCAGAATCTACTGCAACGTGTTTAAGAATCATTTACTATCAGATATCAAGACAGGCTACAGATGCACTTTCCGTGCTTTAAAATATATAAAGAACCTATAGCATATTATATGGCATCAGTGCCAATGGTATAGAAACTACGCAGGTCTAACCGTGAGGTGCTATAGATATATGTAAAAAATCACCAACCTTTTTAATACTTATAGTATTAAAGGTCCTTTTATAATAACTTACGACTCTGTATGTATGTACTGTACTGTATGAAACACCAGTATTGAACCACAAGGCTGTAATTTACTGCGCAGCCTTTGTCAACGTTACATTAGCTTCGTCTCAAAGTGCACACTTTAAGGTCAATTGGGCCTCAATACTTTAAAAACCGCATAAAATGCGACATAATTAGTGTATAATCTGTACGTTTCTCCGTACTATCGCTCGCGGCCATTCATGACGGAATTTAGCTGCAATGCAGCAACATAACACCTAACTAAATTATGATGTAAGCGTGAAAAAATTGCACCAGCGGGAAGCGTTACGATGCGAGCTAATGGCCCGCGCATTTATAATGAGCAGGGGAACATTAAAAATGCGGACGTGAGCAACTGCAAATAGGGGAATACAGTAGTTTCGCTATATGATGATGTGTGTGACAAGTCTTACTTTGCGATTCGTGCAAACTGTTTCCAGATGCTAATAATAAAGTGGCACAAAAAAAAAATCAACTGTACAAAAAATATAACTTAACCGAACATGACCTGTAATTTATTTCGAATAGTATTGTTATCTTATGTTAATGTGATCCTGCTAATATTGTAATTTGAAACCTGTAAGTTCTAATTTAGGACAATTTGGATGAAATTTAGTACAGATACGTACACCGCAATCTGGAATAGCATAGACCAAAAACTTTTTAATCTATGGGAATATAGATACCGTCGGTCACAGTTAGTAATAAAGTTACATGAAATGAAACGTTTGTCAAAATAACTACATGGTTATCAAATCGACGAATTGGATATTATCGATTTATTACTACATCTAGAGATGACCTAAATGAGTACTACCGATTGAATTGCCTTTGCCCACTGATACAATATTTCAAAACGATAAATTTTGTTACGTTGGCTAAAACGAAATGCACACATGAAACGGGACGGCACTCCGACGCTACAGAATAAAAACAGGCGTAGGACCGACAGCGCCGGGATCACACAACAGTGTAATGCCGACTTCCGGAAGTTAAGGTTCTCGACGAAATCTCAACAAGGTTCAGGTATCGAATCCTGAGTCGAACTAAAAGACTAAACTAACCGCATCTGAGGCTGACTGCTGAGTAAAATAATAACACAATAATTCAGCTCAAATCTCTAGTCATCGTTAAAATGATATAATCCTTTGGGTTGCGCAGTGAGGTAAAAAGATGGATGGAAACTATTCACAAAACTCAACTTCGACCCACATATGTCAATACATCCACATTACATACACATTTTTTCGGCGTGCACGACCGACACACAGTCAAAGTACAATATTTATTAGAATGACGTCGGTCTACATACATGAATGTACAATGAGTTCAGCAGCATACTTTAGTGGCCAACGTTTATAAATCTTCACATAAGGTTATACAAATGCACTGTCCTCATCATCATCATTTAATAGTCCACCGAAGACTCAAAAACACATCGAAACTAGAATAACATAGCGGTCCGTTCGCTGTGGTATGAAATAACATAGCGGTCCGTTCGCTGTGGTATGAAATAACATAGCGGTCCATTCGCTGTGGTATGAAATTAGCGAAAATCTCCTCACCGTAGCCAATTGAACCAGTTCAATTGGAATCCAGTGTGGCAGTAGTACTAACTCATAGTTAATAGGATAATGACTTCCCCAATCTCCAACGGGCCAACAACAGTGTACTGGTGGCAATCAGGTGAAGCTGTATTAGCTTCGCATTCAGAGCATAAACTCAGGTCCGAAAAAAAAAACAGATTTTCGATTCTTTATTAGGTACATCTCCCGCTATAATATAGTATACTTGATGGATACAATGGCTGGCTGGGACCCGTTAGTTTCACTAAACTATAAACTTATCCTTCAACGTGTTTCCAGGAACACTTGGCGCACATAACGCGCGGAGAAACAAAAGATGTTTTGGAAAGGTGTTATTAGTCGTTTCGCCAAGGTTTTATGGTGTTTAAAAGGACATAAAGTTCGAGACAATGGAGTCCTGTGGGCCGCTACAGGATTTACTTTATTGACAATGGTGGTTTCATAATTTTACTACTTCACCGTAAGTCACGTCCAGGCATAAAAATGTTATGTTGGACTTTATAATTATTTATTATAATAAAAACCGGACTGCGTAAGATACGCATATATTATGGAATAAGCTATACACAGTATGGATGCAAGCAACTTCAGACCGTGACTCTGGGGGATTCGTATGTCCAGCAGGGGACGTCACCTGGCTGCAGCTCATTATGACTATGATACCCGATATCTTTCTCATGATTGAGCCTAGTTTGACTACACTCATCATGCTAAAAACGATTGGGCAGACTATCTTAGAAAATGCACCTAGCATTAGGACTGATAATGAACGAATTCGTTTCTATAGTATAAGCATTACGAGCAGTCGGATCCCTCCTACACCAACAGACGCCTATCGATATCATGGACATAATTCATATAAAGATGCGTTGCCACAAACCGCATGAAGCGCCTCGCATGGCTGTCACTTTACGGCGGTACGACCCGCATAAGAAACAACCTCACAAACCTCATCCAAAAAACACACACCAACGAAACAGAACGCTCATCATTATTAGTCCCTGTCCGGTTACGCGGGGATCACCCCAGCCGTAGGGTATCGACGGTTTTACATAAAATCTATTTTAGATTGTTATCTGCGCCTCGAAATCGGATCGCCTCACGCGGTAACACAATACTAATGCTTTTACGGGTAATGGCTTAAATATACAAAATAAATCCTCCACGGCTTTACCTGTCAAACGGACATTAACGAGATAAGCTGTATTGTTTTCGGAGCTTCATAAAGACTGCGACAAGGTTTTTATCGATATATCTATACTTACATTAGAAGTAAATTTTCTAGCTTATTTTGTTTTAAGGCAACTATTATTAGTTTTATGTTTTCGGTCCCCAACTTATGCTGTGGAAGCGAAGTGAATGCTGTGAGTGCTCGTCGGTGCTACGAGACTAGGTTTGCGGTCGAAAAGAGGCCCGTCCCCCAACTCTCACGCAGATAGGAGTGATGTATCCCGATATGAGTGTTTAAAATAGCAAATTTCACTATTATTACCATGGCCCGAGACCATGGGGTTCCTCGTAGTGTCAGTAGTATACTCGTACTTTGACGCCAGATGACGTGGGCAAGAGTCGGCCAATCGAAATTGAATATCATGTTATTGTCAAATAGATAGCCTATAAAAATTTAAAAGGCCCTTTACTATACGACCGCCGAATACATACTAGGATTTAAGATTTAACGGACACATTTATTGCAGTAACATCTTAAAAGTTGCAATGTTTCAAGCGGTTAAGGTAGAACACCAAAATCTAATTGTACGTAATGTATCTACATTACATAACGGTATGTAGGTGCAGCTCGAAATGCATCCTTCGGATGCAGTCGTTTCTAAATACTTCCGATACAAAACGAGACGCCGTGCCGCCTTCAATGTGAAGGCGCCATAACCCTTTGCCACGACTCAATGTTGATCGTTTACATAGTTCTGTCCTTATCTGAATCAATTCTGGATATACCGGACACTAATGTTTTAAATCTTTCTGTGGGAGATACACATCAAGAGTTGTTTTATGACATGACATGACACATAGACTAATGTACTTATACTTAAATTTATAACTTTATTTCTGCGCACCTCTTACAGTTTACAAGTTCACAAATTGCAACATTATTGTTGTTTTGTGATGGGGCGAACTAGTCGAGCATGAGTTTTATGTAAATATTATAGATAGTTTTTGTATACTATTTAGTCATTTTAGTGGGACGCAAATGCGGACCGGTTGGAAAGAAATACCGGTTATATATATATATATATTTGTTGGCATCTCTTCAACCCCACTTGGTACAAACGGATAAAAAATATTAATTAATGTAACCTGCTGCCTGTAAGCATTAAAAGTCGCAGACAGGTACTCTATCGCGTCAAATTTTACTCTGATGTCCTCATGGATGTTAACAGCAGATTTTTTTAAGGGACAATTAATATATTACAATACATTTGTGGTGAAAACGAAACCAGACACAGTTAATCGGACAAAGCGCGGCGTCCGTGCTCCCAGAAGGTGGTTATGAGGTTCAGAGCTCGCTCTTTTCCGTATGGGATAGTCATAAGACGAATACTAGTGTTTATGGCACAGTGCAGAACATACTTACTTTTAGTGTGACCGACGGGGCCGGCCCCCCTTCCCACTTTTTAAGGATTGGGTTATCTCTTATAGGAATGGTGGCTAGCGCCTAAAGTCAGTCATTAATATTGTTAGATATGACTATTATGTGCCAGTGCGTATACCAAACAATAAAATAATATTTTTCTTGCCTCATTGATTTACAAAAATACTGACGTACACATTTAGCGTCTTAAAATCCGTACAAAAGACGTGCATATCAATTTATGCATTTCTTTCAAATAGAATCTGCTTTATAAAATCAACTTAAAATCATGCGCGCATAGTTGTATATGAAAAAATCCGTTCATTTATAATCAACGACGTTTTAGAATGACAGTACAGTTTGAAATCGTGTATCTTGTATTTAATCAATGTATTGTAGTAGCATATGCAGACAATATTTTACGCAATTTTTATTACGGTCAGTCTGTGGTTTTTGTACACATTTCATAACCGTATTTAAATATTGAACGGAGTAATTTACCAGAATCGTAAAGTAATAGTCCATGGTGTAGACACATGCCCAAACATATTGGTAAGTAAATATCGTCAGCCACACGCACGCGTCCCACATCACAACGGAGATAAATTTCGTAATGAGGTCGTGAACATCAATCTCCAATATCTCTTTTTTTACCTCGTGTCTCCCTCCCTTCGTTAGGCTACCGGTTACTGACAAACCGTGTATATGTGAGCGAGAGGTCTCCGGTCGTGTTGGTCCAAATCAGGTACAATGCAGTATGGCAATACCTCTTGTTAATATATCTATATTATATTTAGTAGGTATCTATTTAAAATTCAATGTAACTTTTATGATATATGGATTATACAAAATTGTATACCCAAATTATTCATACTTAAAATATTTGGTAATTTATGTCGACTGCAAATAAAACATGAACTGAATTAAAATAATTTAGTTGGCTCTTCGGAATGTATAATTTGGGAATCACATTAACTTTATTCTTTTTTTACTGCTCTATGCAGACGCAAGTGTCTAGTGCAACCTCATCGTTTACTTTAAGCCACATCGGGCAACGGAGTGGTTGATATTATGGTCAATAGGGGGCCAGACCCCCCTCCCCCTTCCTTTCCCATGATTCTGATTTATTAAGAATAGCTAAAGTAACTATTATTGCCGAGGGGAGGCGAGGGGCTATAACAACGAGGGGCTCACGCGCGGCAGTTAAATTTGACCTTGCATTATCCTGGGGACTGGAAGAGTTGGTTGCGCTGTCATGACTGCGGGAACCATCCAACCCTCCTACCACAGGAGGGTGGTATGACTCGCGCGCGGTCGTCGTGGCCAAGCCTAACCGGTGCGGCGGTTTTATTTAAGCTCGTTGGCAAATCGCGACATGTACTTGAATGAACTCCTATGACTGCACTAACATCGTCGTTCAGACTTTTTCACCGCCGAACGTGTGTGCGGTTGTCTGTCATGATGTGATGACTGTGGACTGAATCGTATAGCCCGCGCCCGAATTCCTCGGACGGGATGTGGTGTATCTGCACCGTGTTGCAATTGTCATGATTTGTTCGTCCTCGTCGACCAGAACGTGTCATGGATGACGCCCCACGTATGTAACGCAGTTGGGATTAGTTTAGTGACGAGACGATTAGGATAACGAGCGGTGACTCGATGGAAGTGTAGCGACACATACCACTACTCTTGACATCTTGTGACAAAAATGCTCGTGTTATAGTGTCACTTTGTAACCAAATTGGTATTATGAAAAATCGGTATTATCGGTAGTAAAGCACTTTAAAATGACATTGTAAATGACTAAGCGACATGAGTAATTCTATTTTTGGGTAACATTTTTTTTTATATAATACACGTCACAACACTTAACTTGCACCCTTCTATTACCAACCCCCATTTTTTATTACAAAATTGTCCGATCAGCTTTCACTTCATCAAGTCCCAAACGAGCGTCAGTAAATTTATAAACCGAAACAATCACATCTGGACTCCTGTATACACAGGTATACAGGAGTTCAGAAGTAATTGTTAACGTAACGTCTCACAAATATAGGTAATATACAGATATTACCTATATTTGTGAGACGTTACGACGCAAATACATGCGCCAGGGCCAATTTAGGTATAGTCATCATTGAAGCCAAATAGAGGTAAGAAGTAGATGCGCAATTAAGATTAGCAGCGACCGCCGCGTTAGCATGCTGCGCGCGCGCAGTTAATATTGTCGCCGCACGCGTGACTGTCATCGGGTATTAGAAGCGCGAAATGAGTGGAGTTGTCGTTACAATTGAATATAATCTTAAAGAAAGTAACCTATATCGCGCTTCGGATAAATAAATAACCAAATAAAACGCACTGTATGCAACAAATCATATTAACATATAGCATCACCATCATTCATGTAAGAGCAAGGCTCTCGTCTGCACATTTTAATAGCAAGGAAGCACAAGTATAATCGCACCACTTGATGACAAGCGGATGCCCACACATCCGCACGATTATTTGCGTGCTGGAGCCACACTCGTCAGCCCAATTCAAAGGGCAATACGAACTATCACAAGCCTTGCGAAAATAGTATAGGGCCTTGAAGAAAGAGATGCACGTAAGTTACCCACGCTGTCCGGGAGGTCGCCATAATACCCTGCTAGCACTATGGACATGTCTAACATTATGGTTCTCTCATTATGTCGCAATTTGTTCGTACTCATTAAGTTCGGTTAAGCAGTCACATAAAAGGTGAAGGTACTAATGTAAAGCTAAAAAGTTTACTTCTAAAACTGTACAACGCATTTATCAATTTTATGCCAATCTTTCGCTAAGAGATTGTGTAAATGTAGCACATTGTTTTATGTATTGTTTCACTAATTTATGTATAGTAGAATAAGATTTAATGTAAAGCTGTTGGTACCAATGAAGAACTAAATTATAGATACTCCACTCCATTTCTGTTCCCGCCTGCAAGACGATAGACATGTAGTTGCAATCAAAGGTCGGGCTTTGTGTTCTCTAGTGTAAAGTGCGTACGCAAATACGATGGCGAGGCCGCGTGCGACGCGGCGTTGATTAGCAATCGAAATAAATATCGGTTAATTCATATTTTTTATGGAGTAAGGAGGCCAACAATTAGTCGAAGCTCAATGTGACTTACGAATTCCGGTGCCCCCTTAAGGGGTATATCCTTGGCTATTGCTTAATTTGCTAGATTAGCTTATCTAGCACCGGTATCTACGCCAGTGTCAGTGTGAACGTTAGACCTAAATTCGACGTCGAAGTGGCAGAGCGTAGACTCAATGTTAAGACTGTAACGCAAAATATCATTTCGTAATATATTTCTTGGCGTGAATACTCCGGAGGTCGCTTTTAAAATAAATAAAATTAGTTCCTCAATAATAATTAATCTTGACAGGGAAGACGTACAATGATTTTTATAATGATTGACACTCATTTGCAAGAGTATACGTCAAGTGAGTTATAGTAACTTCGCATCATACTCGTTAACAGTAGAAATGAATTTTCGCCCATAATATATCACCCTTCACAATGTAACATCTCCGCAAGTTTACACCGTCCGGTACATTGGAGTTACATCTTGCAGTATTAAACCAAAATAGACCTAAACCGGAGAAAATATCTATTGTAAGGAGACGACTTATGAGTTTCAGTCGTTCTGAGTAGTAGTGAAAGTGACGAGGTCAAAAAGAGATTTGTAAAATCTTATTTTGTATTAAATATTATTATTTTTAATTGTTTTTAGATCCCGACAACTGAAAACAGTACTATTTTACCGAATATTCACAAGTGAAATTTCGGTACTACGTAGTAGTAACTACGTAGTACCGAAATTAAGACAGATCCAGGATTAGTTTTTTTAAAAATCTGTTGAAATTATGAGCTGTGTTAATTTCTCCTGTAAGGACCTTAACCCGCGGATTTAAACATACTTTTAAAACACATACGATGCAACTCCGTTGTTCTCCGTCACCAACTTAAATATACATCGCCACCCTTACCAATTTTAGGACAAGTTAGTACCAGACTTAAAAGAATATAATACAAAACGTTATTGTATATATAAATATTCATCATTCACACATAATACCTAAAAGAAAAAGTTGTACAATTCCTACATAAAATATACATTATTATCATGAGTATAAAATCTCCATATAATGACACTGTTTTTGTTTACTGTGTAAGGGGGAAACGAGTAGTCGGAGACAAATGCCGCCTATTATAATAAATTATAAAAAAACAGTAATAAATCATAAGCATAATTGTAATGCAGACGTATAGGAGGCTCTCCAATGGGCTAGCGGAAACTCAAAAGCAGCTCGAAGCGCGACGGCATGGGTATCACATGGCAGCGGTATGATATGAACTAAGAGTTACCTCTCAGGTCATGCCATCCAAGTCAGGCACGCACTACCATTTACAACGTAAGTAAACTTGTGAGACGGAAGAGGCCTTCTTCTCGTAAAACCAACATGGCCGCGAACTGGGAACAAGCTGTCACGCTGCTGCTCCGCGAACAGGTTGTGAAGCGCGAACGCGGAGCTCTCCAATCCATCTGTAGTAGACGAGTCTCACGAGTATGGACGGCCATATCATCGTCGTGCTCATCCGGAGAGTCGAACCGTGGTTCGCTCGCGTAACTATTACTTGTATATCTTCCTCGTGATCCTGAAAATACTATCAGTTCTACAGAACTAGACTACTCGATGAGTACCTTACTCACTTCAAATCGACCGTCAAGATTTAGGAATTCTCCGAAACAAGGATTGCTATACTATTTTTCTTGCGATGACAGTCACAACATTGAAACCTTGATCGATTATTTATATTTAAAAAATCAAACAATGTACCTTTACTTAACAGCAGCATTATATGGAGTGTAATATAATAATCTATTATAATAATAAAAGCTATATAACTTACCTTAAATTATAATTTATTGCTTTCTTATTCCTTTTTTTTAATTCACAAAACCAAATTTTCAAAAAATATATTTTACGGGCGCGAACTTTTATCGTTTAATGTACGCTGGAAGGAATCATAATGATCGAGGGACAAATCCACTTGCTACTTAGATGCGAGTGCCACTATTTTTTGGTTTTAGCTTACAATTCTAAGCTGTAAGCCCGTTAAAAAGTTATAAGCCTTTGCCAATAAATATAGGATAAACTGTATAAAATTAAAAAGGCAATTATTTTTTGGATTCTTATCTATTTCAATGGCTCTTCGGCTACAAGTTGTTTGGTCCATATGCATTTTACTATTGAACATGTTTTAACAGCTGAACAATTAAGTCCAGTCGCCGATGTGATGTCATATTTTCGGTATTTTTAAATACTCTCTTTCTCTCTTTCCCTCCATCTCCTTCTAGTTCGCTTGTCCCTCGATCATGTCACACGCGAGCCGCAATAATCCTTACACCTACGACTCACCAGCTCCGCGACTATCTTTCTGCCCAGCCTCTGGCACTCGTTGACAGTTGGCTTGATGAATGTGTGAGCGTTTGTAGGTTTCGGGGTCTGAAAAAACGTCCAGTAATAAAATATTTAGGAGGCTGTAGGGCCTGGAATGCAAAAAAGTTACGTTCTCTAGTAGGCGACAAGATTGGGCCTTGTAGTGAAGCGAGATCGGACAGGCACGACTCACATGATGCCTTCATAAAGTGATCGCTACTTTCGACGAGGTGGCTATGGGCCAAAAGTAGGAGGTAGTAAAGGTGGGAGGAGGGAAGGATGGCGATATATCTCCGTAACAGTTGTACGGCTGTTTATGGTATCGGTATTCTCAACAAGGAGCCTTGTTGAGACTACACTAATACCATTTGCACAGAGATATGATAAAATAACGAGTTATTTGTACTTCTGCCGCACGAAATATGTAGTAGGCCTTTCGGTACAAAATAGACGTCTAGTCTAAGTGGTGGCTACGAAGTCGCGTTTCATGCATTTTGTAAGCTTCCGGATAACCATTGGCGATAACTATACAGGCTCTGGTTCCGTGTAGTTTATGGGCGCCGACACTCGGCAACATTTTCCTTTCGACTCGGCGACAGTTTTCGGCCCGAGTGCAACGTATCCTTATGCCGTCTTTTGTGCCATTAATTGGCAATAAAAATAAGAAAAAAATCGAAAATGTTATTTTAAAGAGAGAGAGTTTAATAGAGTAAGAGGTAGTGCCATGCTGTATCGGCACAGGATTGAACCTGTCTACCTCTTGCTTACATGTAACTGCCGGAAAGTGAGAGTTAGCATGTCGGGTATCGTGCGGCTTGAAGCCTACCAGTGGGATGGGGTGGGGTGCAATGCATTTGCACATGTGGATGGTAACGGGCGTCGGTAGGTACCGAATGGCTCCGGTATCTCCTTTGCCTCGTTTTAAAATAACATCTCAAACATCAACGTACCTTGGTAGTGGTCGTCTGTAGCACCCTATTGATGTCCTTGATGGAGTGTATGGACACATCCAGGGTTGAAGCTTCCGATTTCTCTTCTTTGCTTTTCTTGGCAGCAGCGGGCTTAGTTTCTGGATGCTGGAAATAGATGTGTGTTTATCAGCTTTTTAGTGGTGAGTCAAGGCGGGTATGTGATTTCTAGTACAAGGCGTAAGCTTAGTGCTGGGATCATAGTGTTAGTGGTGTCGAATGCGAGGTATTTTGGAGGCTGAATTTTTGATGTCAATACTTTTCTGGTACGGGGTCGGGTTGCGAAGATATTTATAGTATATATTTATAGTATATATTTATAGTATATATTTATAGTATATATTTTAGTATATATTTTAGTAGCTCGGCTTTCGTTTCGAAAAATTCAATCAGTCGTCTCGATATAGACTTGTCTTGGTTTTGACAGTTCGTTCCCGGGGCAAGGGTGTGTGGGCGACTTACTTGTGTCGCGTTGCTCGTTTCTCCGTTTTGTTGGGGTGTTCCGTACAGTTTAGTGTATTTTCATCTATGTCGGTCCTGTGTGGGGTTTCTGTTTCGAATTCGCGAAGATGGTGCAAGCCATTTCGGGACAACATGGGTTTCGTTTTGTTTTGTTTTTAGTTCTTTTTGTGTACTGTTCTCGCTTTTAAGGCGTGAACATACATGTCTGGGGGGACGGGTTTCGGGGAGGGTGAACGGGTTCGTTCAGAGAAAGGGCGGGGATCGCCAGGGAGTAGCAGGGGTGGACTTCGCAGTCCTCGAAGACTTGTCGTCGTTGGCACCGTTGTCCGAGGCGGAGCTGGGGCGTGAACGCTTATTTACGGAGGGGTCCGGAGATTCTGGATCAGAGACGGGCTCTGTCAGGGCCGTCAGATTGAGGTCACAGTGCCTTGCCAAAAGGCGCAAACCGCACACGCAGCAAGGGCGGCTCAGAGAGCGCATAGAAAATGAAGAGGAGTTTGAGGGGACTCTACAACGGAGGGTTTTCCTCAAGGAAAAGGAGGTAGTCGTAACACGGACGGGTGTTCCGGTACTAGACGAAGTTGAGAGATGTGGTGCAGAAGAAGTTATGGCTGCTGCAGAGGCGAATCTCAACCTTATACTGGATTTGACCGGGAAATCGTCTAATTTAAAGGGAGGATTCGCCTCTAAAATAAAAAAGGCAGCAGGTTCCATCAGGGACATCGAGTCCCTGGCGGTAGGAAGATGCGGAGGTAAATAGGCTTAAGCCAGATAACGCTAGACTCCAGAGAGTGTTGGGCAACCTGCGGGAGGAAGTCTGCGCCAATAGGCGCGATTTCGTGAAGGCGCGGAAAAAGTCTGCTGAGGGGAAAGAAGAGACCACGTACTCGGCAGATTTCATGAAAGAGGTTGCCCAGCAAGTGGGCAATATAGTGGATGCGCGCATCTCTAGCCTTGAGATGCAGTTCCTACCTGCTCCGCCTTGTCGTCCCCTTCTTGCAGGAGACAACAGGCCGCTCGCAAGAGAAGTGCGTGCCGTGATTGCAGGGGCGAAGAAGCCCGGTTCCGGTGAGCAATGCCTCGGAGGTGAGTGTCCTGACCAAAGGGATTTCCGGCCCCACCCAAACAAGGGAAGGGGAAAGGAAAGGGAAAGGAGAAGGGGACAGGCCAGAATGGACGGTTTTCGGTCCATCTAATTCGAAGGCTGCTTCCCTTCCAAAAGAGATGGCAGTGGAGGAGCATGCCCCTCAGGTAGAAGGGTCTGCGTCGTGGACGGACGTTGTATGTCGCAAGACAACTAAAAAGCCGGCGACAACAGCACCTCCGGCGTAGAAGCAAGAAAAACCGTTGGCGTTGAACTCGAGATCAGCCGCATTGAGGTTAGGGTTTCGGATTAAGACCGAAGCCCTTTCTCTTCCACGGGACCGGCTGCAAGGATCCTACACCGGAGGTCGCTCTCTCTCGCAAATCGGAAAGGAGAGGGTCAGGTTGAGCTCTCACATCAAATATCTGGGACTCATTGACGGACCTTCGGCCCACACTTCGCTATGGTGGGACCGAAGGTCGTGAAGGCGGCGAGTGCGCTGGGCGGACTCCTCCCGAACCTCGGAGGACCCAGCGCCGCCTGCAGGCAGCTGTACTCCGGTGTCTGTCGGAGTATGGCGACGTACGGTCCGGTTTGGGCGGATGATCTCACTGCGAGAAATAAGGCCCATCTGCGCTCTGCGCAGAGACGTCGATTCGGTGGTACCGTACGTTATCGTGGGCTGCAGCTACAGCCCTAGCCGGCGATCACCCGTGGGAACTCGTGGCCGAGTTCTTGCCGAGAGCTGCTCCTATGTCTCGGATAGGAGGGCTCTCGGCCAGAATCCCACGAATTACGAGATCCTGCGGGTTCGCCAGTTAGAGCATGTGGCGTTAATACAGGGTGGGGGGAGAACCTGGGGCGGCAGCCGGACAGAAGAGAGATAACGGCTACCTTTCGCCCGGTCCTTAGGCGGTGGATGGGCCTCACCTGCCATCTGCAACAGGTGCTCACCGGGCACGTTTGCATCGGTGAGCATCTGTGTCGGACGGCCCACAGGGAGCCGAGAACTCGTCGTCACGATTGTGACGCGGCGGTGGACTCGGCCCAACACACCCTTGAGGTGTGCCCGAGATGGGCGGCGCAGCAACAAGTACTACCAGGCGATGGCTTCCTTCTGCGATACTGACATGTCCCAGAAGGAAGCCTACGAGCGTGTGAGAGAGGCTGCCGACGCGGCCCCCCCCCCCCGCCAATGACGAATGGAGGCGCTATCTGCAGCGCCTTCAGTAGTGCCCCTGTGTTCCGTTTCGGGCCGGGATGGGAACCCGGTCCACTACACAAGACACGGCGTCGTGGGGACTGGTCATAGCGTAGCCGGACAGTCCCCGAGGAGGTGAAGTCTGGCCTTTTCGCCGAGGGTAGCCTGTCGCTGGAGGGATCCTGTTGCCTGCAGATCCGCGACCCTCCATTAATAGCGGCTAGAGGAACCCGTAGGGGTTCAGTTGGTATTGCTACTCAATTGCAGAGTCCAACACTGGTCTGGGGGTCTAACCGGGCTCCCAGGTATCCTGCGTAAATGCATTCCCCTTCATAAAAAAGAAAAGGCATTTGATATGTGGGAACCCATTAAGAAGTTTTGTTGTTAGTTATTAGTTTTGCCATATTGTTTAGATTTAACTGTAATGCCATAATCAATAATCATATCATGAAGACTTGAGAAAGCAAAAGTCTGACCTTTAACATTTGCAATTTGGGCTCAGTTTGTGATGCAGCCTAATGCTCTCATGACGGGTATGGAGAGGAACCTATCTCTACTACGGCAGCTATACCATAACCCTACTGCGAAGTGAAATATATGTTGTTAAGCAAGTTTCCATTGTTGGGAGGGCAAAACATTAGCCCCAGCTGCTTGTTTGCCCTGTGGTGTGTAAGTATGTGCATATATATATATGATTCTGGAGACTCCTTTAGCATTATGGTAGTCCATTGTAATTTGAGAAAAGGAAACAAGAATTTCAGAAAAGAAAACACATATTGCACAGTTTTGTTTGATGTATCACCATAATATAAGGAAATGTATATATGAATCACAAATCACCATTCTGTGAGAAATAATCGAGACTGTCGACTGATCAAGGTATGTCAGTCTTGCTGCTTGTCAGAACCAACAGCCTTCCATATTTGTATAGATATCTAATCCATTTAACTTTTCATCTTTCCTTCTTAGGTCAATTATAACGAAACTATCACTTAACTTTGCAATCTTTTTGAAATATTAGAAGTTGAAGACTTACAAAAGTGTGATGAGTTAGGTCATCCTCCCAATTGTTAATCTGATCGGCAAGGGCCGCCAGTCTGCCAAATTTCTTTTTATTGTCGGCTTTTGGTTTAGCACATTCTGTGGCTGTAGGAGTGGCCAAGGTAAAATCCTGTTCTGTGCGTTGAATTGGTGACGAGAGTGGTTGATCTGCAATAGTTATTTGTTCATTTAAAACAAGAATCTTTATGCAATAGATATGGCTGTGTACAAGGATGAGTGCAAACTGAGTGACAATTACCTAATATTGTCATAGGTAATTTTGCTTATAATAAATGAAAGCCTAGTTAAGGTGACCAATTGCATTTTTTTCAGCAGTGTCACCTTCTGGCTAATACTAATAAATATAATAAAAATAATTATAAAATATGTATTTAAAAATTATTGATTGGGACTTGAGTTTATATTTTTTTTTTTGATTTTATTGGACTTTTTTACACATGAAATTATTTACAATTAACAGGATACTTTAGTGGTATAATCTGATAAGGTCATAATATTGTCAAAAAAATTGTTATTTTAATTATGAATTGAAGTTTTTACTTAATATAATTTTCATACTATTTCCTACATCATGGGGCTCTGCAGTTGTAGCCAATAGTGCTGCTGTTAGTAGGGCACCACACCCTATCATCTGTTTCCACAATTCTGTGGTGTTAGACCCATGTAGAAAGGCAAAGTGTACATTGCATTAATATTTTTCCTTTTCAGCAAAGTAAGTGACAACATCCGAGTCTTAGGCACATGTTGCTTTACTAGAGCAGTGGCTCTCAACAGTAGTATATTCACCTGAATAGAGGTTTGCAAGCTTATCCAATCTGGATCTTACATTGTGACGCAGCCCTGTCTTCTCACCCTTTGTGTCTGCCATGTTAATATTCTCCCCAACTGAAGTGTCGTCTGAAAGTAAATGAGATTTTTATATTTTAAATAGATCACTACAACTATACATATTATAAAACAAAGTCCCAAAAAGGTGTGTCTGAATATTATCTTTTTTTCTCAAAATCTTTACTGAATGGGTTTTAATTGGGTTTTCAGCCAAGGATAGAGCAATTCCTGTGGAAGGTTTTAGTAATTTACCCATTTATTTGGCTATATTACAGGCAGATCGCTACTGTTAAATATAGAGGAAATTATTATGTAATAGGTGATATTTATGACAATGTCTTCCCTGTTAAATTATTA
>JAFELO010000361.1:914282-948074 GCA_017140195.1 Eumaeus atala | reverse complement strand
TATTTTGTAAGCAAGTGGGCCGTCATGGTTCCTTAATAAATCATGATTAAGAAATGTCCAATGTCATTGATCATAATCACCGGACATTATTGTGATCAGTGATAATATATAAAATTACCAAGACCAAAGGGCTTTGATTCTCATTTAATTTTTTTAACTGACCAAAAGGCTTTGATTCTCATCAAATTAAAATTAATAGTTAATGCCATGCTGCTTTAAAATTGTTTAAAAAAGTGCGTCTGCTCAGTTTATTCTATGAGCCATCCAATAAACTGTTGTGGAGAAACTGGCCAGAACTCAGACTGTGAACTCACAACCAGTTCGGCGTTCGTATAAGTTAGTGCTGTTACTTCGCAAAGGAAAACAAACAATGAGTGAGTAGAATATTAAAATAACATTATAATATTAACAGAGCCTTTTACAACATAAGTATTTTTATTGATTCTATATTTAAATTTTTCACACTTGTTTTTTTTTTTAAGTTTAAAGCATTGGCAATGATTGTTCAGGTGTGTTTTTTTCGTGCATTTTTAGTTGAAACATTTGAATGCTGTAATCAAGCTCTCTAGGCTGTTTGTTAGCATACATTACTTATGTTTCCTTTCTCCTTGTAGAGAGGGGTGTGCCACACCTCGTGTGTCCCATTCGATGAATTAGCTAAATACGGTCGTATTGTCACGCTATATACACGCCGGGTATAATCGGAATTACTTATCGATAACAATGTGCAGAGTTGCAAATACCAACTACTATTACTACTAAAATAAAGTATTTGAAAATATCGATTTCGCTCGCGTGATTCTTAAGTTTTGCAAAATAATGTTAGAATTTTTTTTCCCTGTAAGTTCCAAACTTCGAAACAAATTACACCTATAAGTTACCCCTTGCAACAACCAAAGAAATTTACTTTCAAGTCCATCCATTATATTACATTTTATTAGATCCGTGTGTTAGATCCGGAGATTACCGTTTACAAATTACAAACAGACAAGTATACAAACAGCAGTTCTTTTCCTTCTAATTCTTTATCTACTTTTTTTTTATCGCCGATTTACTATTATTATTGAAAAGTATTTAATGTACAGATATTTGTTTTTTATCTGTTTTATTATGCGTATAGAAAGATATATAGTTTTAGAATGGATACAGATTCTAAAGATCTAATCAATTCTAAAATAAAAATCAGCTAACATTACATTTTCACATTGTTCACATTGCAAACGAGAAATCGGAGCCTTTTTACGACTACCGGCTCCCACGAACATCCACATAATTACTATTCCGATGCGTTGCTCTCCTTCTCCCACCCACCCCCTCCATCCCCATGGGCCACCGGCTACTCACAATCCGCACGAAACGCGACATTGAAGATGTCACTTTTAGAGAGGTCTACTCGACCTCTCTTCAGTCATGAGAGGTCCCGACTTTTTGTGACTTTAATGAAATAACTGTGTGCCAAGAAAGGAGGAGTTAAAGAACGAATATTACTTAAGAGATAGATTACTTGTAAAGTAAAGCCTCCCGAAGGACGCCGGCTGTTTCTTCTAGTTTTTTCTGCACTAATGACGTCATTATGTCAGCCCGAACGCTCCGTCCACAGTAAACGCTCAATTATCCGCAATAATGTGCCACTTACCAATCTCGCAGGACTTAAATTGGTTAAACATGACAAGGAAGAAGTACATCCTACATGTACATCTCTGATCACATGAAAAGGTATCTCCGAGATTCCGGTACCATAAATCAGGACACAAGAGTAACAATCTAAAGTGTCAACGTAACACGCGCGTTCTCAATGACATTCGATTATTGAAACTGAATCCCACGCCTGTATTCACAAACCATACTGTGAGTTCTCATAGTACGAGTATGCGTCGACGCACAGGGCCCCGTAAACTTATTCTCATGAGAAGACGGCGGCGCCGCGCGTACTTTAAAATTGTGAATACATGTGTGAGAATGCGCGTGTTACCGTCATTTTATTTTTGTCATTTTTTGATTATTTGTAGATATTCGAATTATACTAACACCGAATAACACCTATCGTCATCCCAGCAGTAGGTGATGTCCCGCTCTCTACGACCAACGCAAACAAATCGCGTCCATTTTGGAGATAAGTATTTGCTCGTTTAGATCACTTTGTTTTCTGTTTGCCCATTAGCTCCGTACATCTTTATTTATTCATTTATTTTATCTATGGACTTATTACGCCACGTTAGCCCCGCCCTGTGCTAAGTACCGTAAGGACTTGTGTTACAGGTACTTGACAAGGGAAAAATATAAGATTTAAGAAATGTTCTATGTTTAAGTTTTTTATTATAGAAATAAATATAATACATATATGAAAATCCATGACCTAGGCGGCACTAAAACCCACGACCTCTGGCGTAACACGCGGACTAATTACCACGTTACCAACAGAGCCACTGTTCGTCACAATATACTTTACGACCAGCGTGCAACGTGTTATAGCTACGAACAATTGGGCTTAACAATTTGACCCGTGCGGTCTGCTGCCGTGACGAATTGATTGAAGGTCACATACAGGTGTGAACAGATGATTAGAAACACGATGCGGGGACTTATTTTTTTCATAATTTTATATATTCGTCTATTTTTTATATTCATAATTGTATATACAGCCACAGTGTTGCTTCCTAAGGACGAATGTGACACAAGTTCTTAGAAAGCACCCCTGTGGCTATAAATGTGGTTTATGAATATTAATACATATGACAGTTAGGTAGGGTTAAATAAGTGCCTACGTTTGTAGAAAAATCTGGACTTTTAATTGAGATTGGTCAACATCGACGGTTACTGATCTTTTTTTGTTGAAGCAGGGGAGTCCTTTGACGGATGATATTCCGTATGGCTTTGTCGGGCCCGGCACTTGGGGATGCAATACCGAATAAACCCCTGCCTTCAGCCACTATAAGTACAGGGTCCCGGCTCAGCAGGCTACAGTATCCCTACAGCGACTGGCTGATCTCGGAGACTATCCGGCTGCCTTTGAGCAGTCCCCACGACGCCGTGTATAAGCGGCTCAGGTTCCCATGCCGGCCCGATACGAGCACAGGAGCTATTGCTGGAGTCTCGCACTCGCTCGTAGGTGGTCTTGCACCTACCCCACCTCTCTCCCCTTCTGTGACATGACTGTCTCGCAAAAGGGACGACTACCTAACTGGATATGTTGACTCCGGGACATTAATTTTCAACGCGTACCAAGAGAATGATAATAATTGCGCAAAGGTCACAGTGCAATATAAAACGGACCAGTAATGTAGCAACTTTTCCTTACCGCGGGAAGTCCCTATAACACGTTTATTGATAATGGACGGAAAGATGTGCGTCCTGAGACCACAACCATTATATACCTATTTAAGGTAACGGCATATAAATTACGTTGGTAAATACATTTGCGGTCTCAGAGGAGCTCTGGGATGGGTTGTCATGCGAAGAGCAGCGCGTAACCAAACTTCTGCGCGGCTGTACCTGCGCTGACACTGGAAAGTTGGTTCACATCAACCGTCGCGAGCTATACTATTACTAAGTCCTAGCCCACAAATTCTGTCATCACTTATGCTTCAATAGATTTTGAAGTAAAACTTGGTTGCGAACGCTTTAATTGGTTGGTGGAGCTGGTGAATGCTTGGCGAGAGCATTCATATAACGTAATATACAAAAAAGTTATTACTCGGGCGTGTGCTCTGATTGACAAGTTTTGTCCTTTGTGCAGACGAAAACGAAGGACATAGACATACTAATACAGCCTACCTTTAGATATTTGGTCAACTTTGACATTTGTTATCGTGTCGAGGGCGCCATGTTTATGTTTTGCTAAACGCGCAACAAATGGCGTGTAGCACAATATCACTTCGACATTTTGAACTCAACATTCAGGGTAAAACAACAACGTCGTGTAGGCTCCGTACATCCCCCAATTTGTGATATGCCACCGCGTATCCCTAACTCCTCCCCTCCACTGGCCGATGTGGAGGAGCACCGGAGTGGTTTAGTGAGTAGAGGTAGCTGAGTCGGCTTCTGAGTCTCACATCTGGTCTCCGATGATATCATGTTTAGTGAGTAGGGGTAGCTGAGTCGGCTTCTGAGTCTCACATCTGGTCTCCGATGATATCATGCCTAATTATGTCCCCCAATGACAAAAACACAACCTCCTTGGATTTACTTTGAGTAGTGATTGTCCAGCGATCGATACTAATGAAAATTTATCAGAACAAATTATTATTGAATGAATATGCCCCGTCAAGTCCAAGCCCCGGGCCCTAGCCGAACTTCATCCGGCTCTGAGTACCCGTGAACTTCTGAATAATGTCTTTTCAATACATTTGGAGCTAACTTAATTTCGCATATCCTTAGTTATTATGGGTCAAGCTTTTTTATAATTGTAATACAAGCAGGTGTTGAATTCTGAATGGATCTTAAGCAGCACAATGTGGTTCGTACAATAATAATAGGATTATTCTTTATATTGGCCTAATTTCAGTTTGGACGACAATACGACACGACCGAAGAGAAATCAGGCACACGACCGACTTCTTAACGTGCTCTCCGAGGAACGACGATTTAAAGCCACCAACTTCCTGTCTTAGAAATTAAAAAATGCCAATAACACTTTGGTCCGACCAGGGTCTCGAACCCAGGACCTCACGACTGTGATTGAACATGTTTACCACTAGCCCACGAGGCAGACAAATATAAACATGGTGCTGCACCACCAGGAGCTCATTCTCTGAACATCGATGGACCACTATATATGGATAGTTCGTCGAAACCGTCGTGATCAATGACATTTCACCACCACATCTCATCAAATTGGCTTTTTCAGGTGCCATAACAGTTGCCGCATCTGTCGCCGTACTGGTTTTTATCATCGGACAAGCAGAAGCTGGTGTGTATTGTATAACCATGTACAACCATAATACAATTTTTCTACTGGCGACTAAATCTGTCCGTATGCCTTATACAAAGCCTATAAAATCGAAATAGACTTTACCCGACGACGAGGTCACGACCTATCAAAATCATTCACGTATTGGAATAAACTTGTTCCATAGATTTAGGTAAGTAGAGCCGTCTCGCGCGCTTGGCCTGTCTAAATGGCATGGGCACACAACATTTTAGTAAGTTAAGTGTTAGCTAGTGACTGTTACAGGGTACACATTTCAGTTGGGGTTATATTCGTCACCACACCAATGATCATCACCATCAGGCCAACAGTAGTAACGGTTCTCAAGAGATCGAACTGGACCAATCAAGTGCAGTAACCGATCAAAACTGTTTCACAAGCAGCACGAATGGCATCTCCAAAGCTGCTATTTTCTGTCAGTTACTGTTTTTTATACAGGGGCCAAACGAGCCATCGGAGCCTTTTGACGCCTACCGACGCCCATAGGCTTTCACACATTTGCCTTACAGATGTGTTATTCAGAAATCACAGCGCGACAACATCGCAGTCTGCACTTTACGTCTCAATTCTGCCTCAATACAGCATGGCACTAGCTCTTACAGAAACAGATCTAAAATACATTTAAAGAAAATTACACCATGACGGATAAGTTCTGACTCCTGGGGTAGGAAGACCCTTTTCCTCAGTGCCAATGTTTATACCTTCAAATGTTAGGAATATCGTGCCATAAGGAAGGAAAGTAATACTCATGTCTCCCACGTGTGTTCGTGCAAGCACTATAATCTATATATTCGTAACACTAAAATGGAAACACTACGTGCCTTAATTGACCTTCATTCTACGACTACATTTAACCTCTACCCTTCCAGTAACCAATGACTTTCATAGATCGTTTTGTAGTCGTGAACGTAACATATGTACAATTGTGCACTATAGGGTCCAGAACTGGTTGTCTCAGTTGGCCCCCGCACTATCCCAGCAGGGGCTACTCAACTCCTAGTGTCCTAGTGTTGCTATACAGTGTAAAATTTCCACATGGTAGACTGAACGACAAATCTAGGTAGCATATTATAGTATAGAAGATGTTTAGCACTACACATGTACGCTGTTACACACCACCATCATCATAGTTAAATACGTAATGTATGATACATTCAATTCAACAAAACGGAACGTAAACAAACTGTTGTTTTTTTTTTTGGAATTAAGCAACTCCTCATAAGTTTCACCAGTCATTCCAAATACCTGCATCGTTCTCCATCCTTAAGAACATCAAAATAACCGAAGTAGAGTCATTCACTTTGTAGGACTCTGCGAAACAAATTCTTTTCCTAAAACTTCTAAATAAATGGTATTAGATTACAGTGCCTCTGTACTAGGGCGGACCTAAAAGTTCGTGGCGTAACCTACATGGAGCTATGACATCTTTTTAAATCTACCGTCATTTGTTAGTATGTGTCATATTGATTTATTGTGCGCAGTTTAATTCCGATACTGCACAATATAAATTTTCTGTGATTATTTGTTTGAAGCAATCTGACGCAACTTTCAATAATGGAAAAAATTGAACACCTCTTAAGTACCTCAATAAAAAAGGCCTATTACCAAAAGACATTCATCAAGATAGTCAGCACTTTGGGGGAGTCTGGTCCATCGTATTCCAGTGTCAAGAAGTGGGTAGCTGAGTTTAAGCGCGGTCGTGAGAGCATTAAAGATGAGCCTAGGAGTGGAAGGCCTACATCCTCTACCACGAAAGAAGACATCGATAAAATTTGTGATCTCGTACTGGGTGACCGACGTTTGACCATTGGTAAGATAGCTGAGATAACAAACATTAGTTATGGCCGGGTGCAACATATAATAACGGAAGAGTTGGGGTTCCACAAGGTTTCTGCTCGCTGGGTCCCGAGGTTGCTTTCAGCTGAACAAAAACGAGTTCGATGCACAATTTCGCGAGACTATTTGGAACTTTTTGAGACTGATCCCGACGACTTTTTATCTAGATTTGTTACCAGGGATGAAAGCTGGGTTCACCACCATACTCCTGAATCAAAGCATCAATCCAAACAGTGGAAAAGATCAGACTCTCCTACACCGAAAAAGGCTAAGGTCGTTTTGTCGACTAACAAAGTCATGGCTTCTGTTTTTTGGGATGCGAAGGGATATTTTTGTAGATTATTTACCAAAATATATTATATATAATATAATAACTAGAATTTAAAGTTTGACCAACTTTAAATTCAAGTTATTATTGTAACCTTTTACGAAGACAACGGGAAAAAAATAAAAGAAAAAGGCCGGGAATGTTGCGTAAGAAAGTTTTGTTTCATCAAGACAATGCACGTGTTCACACTTCGGTTGAAACAATGTTTGTAATTCATGATTGTGTATACGAATTGCTGCGCCACCCATCTTATTCGCCGGATTTAGCCCCCCTCGGATTATCATTTATTTCGAAATTTAAAAAAATATTTGGGTGGCTCGTAATTTTCGACCAAAAATGAGGTGATAGTCGCAGTAGACGATTATTTCGCCGACCTTCCGGAATCTTTTCTTTTCGAGAGGATAAACAAGTTGCAGGTCAGGTGGAAGAAGTGTGTTGAACTAGATGGAGACTATGTCGAAAAATGAAAATAAATTTAGATCCACTTTTCTTTCATTTTCTTGGTCGGACTTAGAACTTTTAGATCCACCCTCGTAGGATGTTTCTTTGGTAAATAAGAAATTTCAACAATTATCCGTCAGAATCATATATATATATATGCGAAGAATAATGTGCTCCTTGAATAGCTTCGTGTTCAGCTGTTGACAGTGACTGACGATAACAATGCTGACAACACTATCAGAAACAGTGGAATAATAATGATAATTATCCTTACCATTGCAGCTGCAGGTGGATGTCCCTTGCCGTCCAAAGTGTACAGCTGTAGCCCTAAATGCCTGGAGAACTACGAATGCAGTGGAGGCAAGGTGTGCTGTCCTAACGGCTGCAACGCCAAATCCTGCGTCGATGTAGCAACCTTCGGTGGTTCGGACCGTGGACAAGACAAGTTCTCGCAGTGTAAGTCTGTTCGTCATTTAGGGATTTTCACAATACTATTAGCACCACCAATTGCTACCGCAGGTAGACTGGTGAAGATCCACTAGTAATCCTTTGATAAAATTAGCGTAGGGAACCCGAGAGATTCTAAAATTGTCTTGGTATTCCGAGTGACATTAATCAGAAGAAAGTAGGAGAAGCGAGTGGTTCTTTAAGTCCTAAAATGCAGAGCTTCATGCTCAGTAAATGTTTTGTACAATGTTCAAGAGTCCAGCCAAAGGAATGAGTGGATAACACGAGTAGTTATCCTCTGATTCTGCTGCTGTTCCGATGTGGGTGTCCGGGCGTGGCGACCCATTAAAATACTATTTGCTCCTAAGCGATACGAAGGTACACAGTGTTTCAATACAATAACGCTCTTGTTACAATCCCAGCTGGAGGAGCCGGGACCTACTGCAACAACCAGAAGTGCAACTCCTTCGAGGTCTGCAAGCCTGACCCGGTCACCAAGAGGATGAAGTGCATGCGGGCCTAATTCCAACAACATAAACTATTTACACGTACAACTCGATCACAATATGTGTGCTGGCGTCAATGATACAAGATGTTTGCTCAACGTGCTCCGGTCAAGAATTCCTACCGTACTAATGCCAACGTGACATGGCACGAAGATTGCGCAATATTACGTCTTGTGCAAATTGACTGTTTATGGATAATCTTGAAGATTCTGTAATGATTGAACGCAAGGTTATCCAAAGATTAATTGTATGCAAATGTAATTGATCGTCTAGGGATCGCCTGATCGCTGAAACGTCGGATCGTGTACGGGGAGGTTGCGTATCAGAGGGGCGAGGGTGACCATAGGTATTGTGACCGAGTCTTCCATATGACTACTTAATAAAATATTAATACAAACTTATTGTTAGTTATTACTAACTCTATGATAATGTATCAATTTTCCACGTACTCTATTTTACACTTAAAGCGTAAATTATGCGCTAACTGTAGTGTAATTTCATTGTATTATATCATTCAAGCAATTCCGTACCAGCGTCCGATATGACTCAGAACAAGAGTACATTCATTTTTAAGGCTGTAAAAGAAAAACGGCAACCTTATAGCATCACTTTGTTGTCGATGTGTCTGTGTGTATCTTGTGGTCCTAGTGGTAGGCGTGTTCCGCCACTGACGTGAGGTCTCGGGGTACACTACCCAGGTCAGGCAATACAAAAAGTGCTATAACGTTTTTTTAACTTCTAACAAATGTCCGGAGTTAGGAAGTAGGCTGTGTTACAACCCCGTGCCTCGGAGAGCACGTTTAGTCGTCCCATCGGAATAGGAGAATGAGGGAAAAGGGAGTAATGTGCATAAAAATGCTCAAAGACCAAGTCACATAAAAATTAAATCTAACTTTTTTAATATAGAATGGGGTGGCAAAGCCAAAACGGAGCCTTTTTACGATTACCGACGCCCAAGAACATACACAGTACTATGATGATGCGTTGCTCTCTTTCCCCCAATGGGCTACTCACAGACCGCACGAAACGCGACACTGAAGCTGTCACTTTACGGCGGTATTATGTGAGCGACAGGCACCTCCCCGGTCGTGCCGGCCCAATTCCGCTGAAATGTAGCACGGCACTACCTCTTGCAAATCTCTTGCGCTAACTTAACAATAAAAAGAATTCAATAAATTATTTTAGACTTGGCTTGGCTTTGCTTAGAGATATCATCTCTTTTTATACAGAAACAAACAGCTCCGTCGAGGGTAGTTTTTTCCAGAATATTTCTGATCGGATTAAGTTTTAGTATCTAAATAAATTACCATGTTTTAGATTTTACTTTTATAAGCATTGGATTTAACTTTGACGGTGCATATAAATCTGTACTTTTTTTGATTACAAAGCAAGTTATTGATTCGGAAGTAATGTTATAAAACAACAATTCGCCACCAAACTTAGACGTCAATAAAAATAGACATACCTATTTATGAGTATATAACAAATAGCCCCCTAATCTATTTCTAGTAACGCTAACAGTTCTTGCAGTCGAGTTGGTTGTAAAACTTTATGTTCCCGCCGTATAGTCAATAATTTCTTTCCATCGTAGTAACCGCCCAGCTACAGCCGCGTACAGGCGCTCGCCCGCCCTCGCCGCTCGCGGACTTACGTGCACAAATGTTAATGTTATGATACACATTAAACTTGTTTAAACGATAAAAATCTGCACCTACTAATATAATAAAGCAGAAGCATTTTGTGTCTGTATGTCTGAACGTAGCGCGTCTCTGGAACTACGGGTCCCATTTGAAAAAAAAAAGTGTATGATAGTTAGTTTGTAAATATTATTTATCAGTTATGCACCATCATCATCATCAGCCGGACGACGCCCACTGCTGGACGTGGGCCTCCTCCACAGAGCGCCACGGGTCACGGTCACGACTTATATAAATGAATATTTTTGATTTTATATGCTTATGAGAGTAAATAGTTTATAGAAATAAGAGATAAGTGACGTGTAATATTATACTACACAGGGACCTCTGTGGCCTGATTAGTGTTATTAGGGTCCAGCTGCGCCGACTGGGCCTCGCGTCGTCATGGTAAACGAGCCCCATGCGATGCTGGCGTGGCATGGTCGTAATCAACATGCAACGCAAATGCTGATTGTGTATTTTGTTTTGTAACATTAAATAAGTTTTAAAGCGATTTTTCTTAATGACTATATGGATAGAAGCTGCGACTGGACCGGATACGGAAGGCTATAAGGCTACATACCATGGAGCTACGATTAACAGGAGTTACGTGAGTGAAACCGCAAAGCGCCGCCAATATTACAATACAGAAAGTTGTAAAATTTCATCAGTTAGACTATTGCAAATATTGAAACTTTTTTTCAGAGAATTTGTATAAATGTGCTAAAGTCAATGATAAGACAAATAAACGTAGCATTTCAGATGGAATAAAGGACAAACTAATTTAGATTTATATCCATACTATATAGAGTTGTTAATAAAATTACGCTTCACATTTAATCTGTACAGTTCTAAGAGGGCAACGTGTTAGTCATTAGGGAGTTATAAATATAATTAATTATCTATTTATATACTTGGAGAATGTCGCCTTAATGTCTTCAATTAATAACCTGATAATAAAATTTTAATCAAAACGCAATAAACCGGACTGGTTCAAATATAGTTATTTAACTAGCACCAGCCCGCGGTTTCACTAGCGCAACTCCGGTCCTATAGCATTCATCGATAAATGAAGTATTGAACAGAAAATTTGTTGATTGGGGCCAGTAGTTTCTGAGGTTAGCGCGTTTAAACAAACAAACCAATTGTTCTGTGAGTCATTTACATTCAAGTTCGATCGATCACAAGGAATCTAAAGACATCTTTTATACATACACACACACACACATATATATATATATATATATATATACATACATATAAAAAAGGGCAAAAAGCTTAACGGTTGTTACTAAAATTTTGCAAAATATTTTAAGGTAGTTGCGAAAACTCCATTGTAGCGGATGTTAATGGGCATCGCTAGCTTCATCTGCCCTCCTGCCATTCCTCCTCAGCAGGAGGTCGGTCGTGCCAGCAGTCAGCACAGCACACAACAACTACAGAGGCCGTCACAAGACACTGCTGCATGCGAATATACAAGTAAAAAGTTAGTGAGTGGTTGTGCCATTTTGAAGTGCAGCTCATGCGGGCGGGCCGCCACGAGCGGGGTTGGTTAGCTTTCAGACGTTATTACCAAGTTACCAAGGGAAAATGCACAGCAGTGAAACACAACTGTTAAAAAGGAAATCACTCGGTTAAATAGCTATGGTTACCTTTATAGATTACCACAGTCCTGGTATTATTTGGTCCCAGAAAACGAGGTACGAAATAATATTACTTTTTAGTAGGAGGTAGTGTCATGCTGCATTGCATCTCTCGCTCACAAGGGACCGTCATAGAGTGACATCTACGGTGTTTAGTTCTCATATACTAAAAAAAATACATTCTAAGCCTTTATATACTAATTACTATATGAACTTTTATAGGATATAAACAGTAGGAACCTTTTGGTGATTACTCACCCCACCCCCCCACCGGTGGCCACTCCATAAACCAAAACCGGCAAACCAAAACGCGACCAACGCCATCAATATCTTATTATTCCACTATCACGCATAGAATTGTCAGTTGATTGGCGCTACATACTAACGGTACTTATATTTTAAGCATCGATGTTATATTTTTGTGATATTGTATCTACCCTACCTATCTAAATGTGGCCCTGGCTGTACTCTAATGGTCATGCTTCATACAATGTACACACATGCAATAATGACCGTTAAGTGGTCACTTTAAAATGAGTTCGACAGGTCGGTCGTCACAGATTGAGCTTTTATTGTTATTCTAGAAAATATGTTAGTTTTGTCACCTTGTATGTGTAGATATAGATGATGTCTTTTGTCTGTCTTCACTTTATCCACGAGTAGGTATTGTCATCAAGTTTTCTGTGACTGAAGAATACGAAAACATTAAAAAATGTTATAATATATACATTTAATTACTATTATTTTTTATTTTTATTAAATATACATTTAATACAATTAATTACTATATTCATTAAAAAAATTAAACATTTGACAGGAGATCAAAGACCATTTTTTATTTTTGTTTGGTCCAGTGTCCCTACGTGATCTTTTGCCAATGATGCTGTCGGAAAGGCCCATATGGTTATTTAAAGCATGTCTAGGGTTTCCTCGAGGTCTTTGTAAAAGGAGTCTGATAATAACCTAATATTTTTTCTTATTGTTATAATTTATCATTCATTTATTCATTTTGTATTGCTGCATGGAGTACTCAGAAGGTGTTGGTGTCATCGGGACCAGCAGGCCTGGGACCGTCCGGTTATTGTAGGTTCTATTATAAGTTAGCCACTTTTTCTGGTTGACCAATTTCGAGGGAATGAATATAGTTTTTAACCCCTTTTAGCTCATGAACATTGCACAATGTAATTTTAATACTCGTATCTTACATTCATAACTAGAACCAACCAAGAACACTAAGTGAAAATATACAAGCCTGGAAAACGTACAGAACAAAAACCATGACTTGATGTCTTAATGTAAGGAAACAGAATGAACGGAGATATAGAGGGGACCCCGAGTGACGGGCCTCCGCCCCTGTGGGAGAGGCTGGGCTGTGCACGGCTCGCGCGGCTTTGCAGGGGTAAGTTCAGGAGCAAAGTGGCCCCTGAACTCAGCACCGACAAGAGGTCAAGGTAATATATTGTTTTTCTTATGTAGCATAGGGGCATATATTATTTGGAATTCTTTTGGTAACTACTAACGCCCATAAAAATCCACATGAACAGAGGGTGTTTTGCCCTATTTTATCCTAACTAAAGCCCAAATTCCAACTAGCCGCGAAAACGCGACTAACTTTGGTGTCGCTTCACAATACCAGTAGTTCACGGCGGTATTATGTGAGCAAGTAGTGCTTTCGTGATCCTGCGGTTGGACTCGCCTGCAATGCAGCAGTTTCTATAAAAATATAACTCTGTTGCTACTATCTGTTTATTCCAGTTTGTGAATTAAGCGAGAATTTTCATAAATTTCACTTTTAACGTTTTTTCTAAAAACATTCAAGCACTCCGCAAATCTTCTTGTCCACGCAATAAGCTGTTACAAAAATGAACAATTAGTCTTATGGTATCTGTGCAATTTCATTCAAATCCGTCTCATTATATTCAATGAAAATGTATCCACAAACTTTCGCTTTATGATACTTTCTAGTCGGATGAGTAGTGTAATGACAATTTTGAAGCGTTTCAGCTTACCATTTGTCACGAACCGTACGTAACGTAGTACGTTAAATAAGAAAATTCTATAATTTCTCTAAACTAATATACTATAACGCACAAATTCCTCTACACCAATGGGCCACTGGAAAGTCTTTAACCACAAGGGTCGCAACGGCCTAGCTGTTACTTTATAGCGGTATCATGTGAGCCAGACCTCAAAAGCCGTACCGGCCCAATTCGACTGTAATGCAGCATAGCATTGCCCCTTACAAAATGCCTATTCAATTATAGACGTCCATATGGAGGTACGTAGGCGGACTTTAAGGCTGTCGACACTTCACGTTGCATGCAATAAAAACATCGTGTGTCAGCTCGACACGTGACGGAGCTTATCTCTTATTAACTAAACAGTATAGGTGTTCTGAAGTGGAACAGACGCGTGCACTCTCTAGCGGCCGTACGAGTGTTTTAGCGGTACTAGGCCGGTTACTTCTTCACATATTTTTATTCATAACTCGAGCTTTATATCATTTCTTATGCAGAAGTCTTATATAAGTTGTATGTATACGAATGTAATTTCAAAACATAACGAATCAAGGAGTTTCGCTTTAAAAAGCAATTTGAGTGTCGTACACATTCACGCACCGGCGTGAGTCAAGTGTCACGCGTCGCGTGCTAGCCGCCCCCGTGATAAAGCGCGGTCGGGCGGCCAGCCATTACAGCAGGGCTGGCGATGTGTTTTAAATTAAAAATATATTTTTCTTAAAAGATTTGTGCTTGTGAAAACAGAAAATCTTAAAACTACTTATATTGTATTTATAATAAATAAATGAAATAGAAATCGAAAACCAAACACCGACAACCGTGTAATAATACTTTGCAAATGCGTTGACAATACTGGGTATTGAATAAACTTTTTTGTTGACGCGGGTGAACGCATTCACGCGCCCTGGGTGGGGTCCAGTGGTGTTTAGGGCTCGCGGCATATTATAGTGTCGAATACTCACGAAAACCATCGCGAGTGCGGTGTTCCACCTTTGATGAGGTGCCCCGAAACAGGAAATCATCAGGGCACCTCGACGGCTAGTCAGCCCCCTAGGGGTCCGGCTCTACCTCCGCAGACGAGGATGTCCCGCTCTACAGGACAACTCCGCCTACTTTGAGAACTGGGTATTGAATACCCTGTACTAGTTACCATTAATGAATGACCAATTTTGATTTGCGATACGACTTGTTTTGCAAAGTATTACGTCATGAATTCTTTATTTATTTATTTTATTTTTTCTATGGGGACATGGGAGCCAAACGAGCAGTTGGGCCACTTTTAAGTGAGTGGACACCAACGCCCCTAGACATCCGAGATTCGCAGATGCATCGCGGGCCTTTTAAAGATAAATAGTTTTTTTTCATGAAGATTACTAAGTTGTGTCGGTCCGGGAATACCGAAGGGGGTGGCTGATTACATAAAAAAGTAGTGCGTGGGAAAAAATGTGCTTAAAACGTACGGCGGAGGTTTTCGGAACTTCGAAATGGTGCCTGTGACATTTTAAATTTTGACGCGAAGTCCTGTCATGAAATTCAGCTGCAGGTATTAGTCCGAACAATTCCTCCCAACACTCCCCGTGATAGATGCGGTAGAATATGCACAGATAACTGACATCTCTACGCAAGGCAAGAGTATCAAGCTCGTTGAATAGTTCTTGGCTATCGAAAATTTGAGCCGCTCTACGTTAAATACGATCAAATGGAATGAGCTGATATTGCGGGGCTCCACGTGCGGTAGGATTTGCGCTTTGTGAAGTTGCAGCCTATGTGCTGGTGTGAAGAACTGCTTCGCTCTACCGAGCACGCCTAGCTTCTGGGAGGCTAATTTAGCCTTTACTTCCAAGTGTCTACTTCAGACACAGGTTCGTACCGGAGCTGGTGGATTCCTTCCCATAAAATATTTAAATAATAATTTTCTACAACAACATAAATTCTTAAATTAGATATTGAAATGGCAGGACGATTCAAGGTAAAACAGGATGCAGTCATAGGTATAGCAGGAATGGTTACAATATGCTATACATAAATGTGAACGTTTTTTGTCTAAATGTGAAAATTGTATTTTCCAACGTAAAGATAAAAAGATTACTTTGTAATAAATTTTACGCCAGCGAAGCCGTGTGGCACTGGAATTACTTCTATGTAGTAACAATCAATCATATAATATATATCAGTAATCTTGTTGGCCAATAAATAATTAAAGTAAAAGGAAACTGCTAAGGCAACACAGAACACCGCAAAAACATGACCCGGGAAAACAGTACGTGTGGCAACCCTGGATCACAGTTGTATCTCATTCACGATATAATTTGGATAAAATATTCATAACCAGAACAAAATCGGAGTAATACAGCGTTTATAGTAAACTGGAACACACGGAAACCCAGGCAGGTCGTATTGGCCATTAATAATTACATTTATAAATTAATCTTATAAATGCTAGCTCAATCAACGAGTTTAACTAGCACAACGTTTAAACTATATATAAAAGTATAAGGGGCAAAACGAGCAGTAGGCATAGAGATAGTAAGGATACAGAAATTATGTCATAGGCCATATTACGGCGACTGTTTGTCTCGGTGAACAGAGAAGGAATAGCCTATGTAATCTCGCATGCGCATTGCGCAGAGAAAAAAGTATGACAAAAGAGACAGAGACGACATTTGCCGTCTCTTGCGACAAAGACAGACGCATTTTAGGTGCTCTACCGATCTCAACTCTATGGTACAAGTTTATATTGGGGCCGTGCGGCGAGTACCGACGCCCGTAGCCAACTACATAATTACGTCTCGTATAACGAAAGGTACATTACTTCTGGCGCGTGGTATAAACTACGTGTATCAGGTCCGACACGCGACATGAGTTTACTCAATCGAACATGATTCTGAAGCGAGAGGTGCGATAAGACGCGAGCGTAAACGCGGTACATCGTAACGCTGTCGTTATGATTGCTCAATGGCTGTTTCACAAGATTTTGTAGTCTGATACCGCGCCATAAGTAGTAAGCTACATTAATATTCACAGAAATGTAGATTGGTATAGAAATAATATATTATTATTTGAAGCGATTGATAATAAAAATATCTAAATAATGATTAAAAACCTTGTTACACGACTGACTTATCAGAAATATATAAATACTTATTATCAAAGCTTGCTACGCAACTGACTTAATAGAAATATCTAAATACTTGTTATAAACGCCTGTTACACGACTGACTTAATAGAAATATCTAAATACTTATTATAAAGGCATGCTACACAAGTGACTTAACAGAAATATCTAAATACTTGTTATAAACGCTCTTTTCACGACTGATTTAACAGAAATACCTAAATACTTATTATAAAAGCTTACACGGCAGACTTAATATAAATATCTACATACTCATGAAAAAGTAAGATTACTTTTAAAACATTAACCACCAGTTAAACGTATGCACATAATTTTAGTTTCACGTGTGCATAACGTGCGCTGGAAATAGATTAAGAAATACTTTCTGAGAATTTATTTCATGACAACATATTTTCTTTTTCCCTCAAGACTAAAAATTAAGACTAATTTAACCACGTACATTGTAACATGTCGCTCTCACGATATCGCTTTTAAGTGACAGCTAGGCCCTCGCGT
The DNA here is from genome assembly GCA_017140195.1 of Eumaeus atala. Taxonomy (NCBI): domain Eukaryota; kingdom Metazoa; phylum Arthropoda; class Insecta; order Lepidoptera; family Lycaenidae; genus Eumaeus; species Eumaeus atala. Next base: position 930,621 of record JAFELO010000361.1, on the reverse strand, counting down.
TTCGTGCAGTTTACACTGCTCCCTTACACTATAAAGAGTCCATTAACTTCGTAAAGCACTAATATTATTTCGTGTTACAAGATAAAGATATCTTTTGCCCGCAGAAGCAGAGGCTCCCGTCGCCGGCTCAACCGGACGCCCTCGGCGCAATACAGCGCCCTCGGCGAGCGCCTCAGGATCAGCACGCCGCAGGGCATCCAGTGCGCTCTGTTCTGTGGCGGGTCGCGCTGCAAGTACGAACTGCCGTACCCCACCTCTACAGCCATACAGGGGCTCTACTCTGACTGGTACGTAGCTATACTAAGACTGTTTGATAACAGGCCGAAACGATGAACTTAAAAAAAGATAGGCAAATTCATCTTTTCGAAAATAGAACGCCAAATTTGAATTTATTCGAACTGATAGAATATGTGTGAGGGGAACTAGAACTTTCTCTGGAGTAAATTTTGTCAACAATGGAAAGAAACTAAATTCGGTGACAAAGTTTTACGTTTTAAAACGGAAAACAGCAACCCAAATTAAAGCCAAGCTAAAGGGTGTTTTAGGTAATCCTGCTTCTGCATTGAGAACAATTTACACCTAGGTAACGGATTTTAAGCGTGTGAGAAAGAGCTGCAAAAACGCCATCACGTCTGGCCGTCCAAATGAAGTCACGAATCCGGACATGATCTTAAATATTCAAAGAAACGTTTAGAATGATCGACGCTTAAAGTTGCGGCAGATAGCAGAGATGGCAAACACTTCTTCTGAATGACTTTTTAACAACCAACATTTGCGAATGAATAACCTTTTGGTGCCAACCCATTGCGCGAAAAGGTTTTTCTTTTACTCACTGTTAACCAAAAGCAACGTTTATTCACTGTTAACCAAAAGCAACGTCGAGTGGGCGATTCGTCGGAGTGTTTGGCGCTGTTTAAGCGTTATACTAACGAGTTTTTGCGATACATCATTATACTCCTGGAGCAAAAGAACAATCTAAGCAGTGGGTTGAGAACCAGCGCCGATTAAAGCAAAAACGGTTTTGTCGGCCGGCAAAGTAATGGCGACTGTTTTTGGGATGCTCGATTCTTGCTTCGAGCTTGCTAAGCAATCATGCTGCAAAAAATTTTTGAATAAATCCGAAAGAAATGGTCTCATTTAGCCAAAAAGAAAGTTGTATTACACCACGACAAGGCACCTGTGCACTCGTCAAGGGTTCCTTGTGCCAAACTCCATGAATTGCGGTTCGAATTGTTACCGCATCCCCCCTATTCCCTAGATCTGGCCCCGTGTGAGTTCGACTTATTCCCCAATCACAAAAAATTGTTAGGTGGCCGAAGATTTCCATCAAATGATGTAGTGCCATAGTAAAATTTTTTCTTCGTCGTATCGGATACTCGTCAATCACCCCTCGTACGTTAAAACTTCGAGTATCGCCGCACTAAAATACTATCCCTCACTACTTAGGCCCAGGAGCTGTACTGAACATTGTGTCATCTCTACTTGCGTAGAATAATTAACCTGCGCAGGATATCCTCGTGTTATAGTGTACTTGAGCGAGACTTTTCACGCAATCTCCTATACTGATGGGACGGCAGTCCGACATGATCGGATAGCAATCAAGCGAACGCCTTCCGGCTTGACATACCTTACAATCACTCAAACTCCTATCTTTTTTTGGTACGTGGTAAAAAATCAGCAGTCAGAGCCTTTTTGTAACTACCAACGCCTATATAGTCTTTATGTAGCCAAGAGGTCGTCCGCGTCTCACCGCATCGTACTGGTCAAGTTTATCTGGAATACAGCATAGCACTACCTCTTTATTGTATGCGCATAGTCGTTATGCAGATGCCTAACATTTATCGGTATAGGTGGTTATCAGGGGACTGCTCGTTTTCCCCTTAAAGTTATACAAAAGAGGGCCTCTAAGTGAACGTCAAAAAGCAATTGCTCCAACTAACTGACCCAGACTCAACTACATAACATTACTGAAATATTCTAATTATAAAATTTTATAGGCAAAAATATTTAAGATGCCGTGACAGGGCTACCGCCGCCATATTGTTATGGCCCACTTAATATGGGTCAAATAAAATTCGTGTCGTAAAAATAAAGCAATGCGTGACTTTACTCGAGCGGTTTCACAAATTACAATATTTGTAATAACATACAATTTACATTTGTAATTCGTATTTATTGCGAGTAAATTCGCGTCGTTTTGTACGAAATAATAATATTTTTACTTCATACATACAATTATATGTTCCTAAATGTGAGGTGGTTAATTTGTAAATCAAATAATTTTATGAAGTCCATACAGTTTGGGTCAACTTCATTTTTTATTTCTGTAAATATGGTATTTTTCAAGGAATAAAACAACAATCGAACCTTAAAAACGGTGATATCAAGATAAAAATGTCCTTTTCTATTTGTAAGTAGCAAATTTTATCGATGCCTAAATTTACTGACCTATCTAGCGCGTTCATTGTACACATTGGAGCATATGATGTGCTATTCGCCTATATTAGTGTAGTAGATGATATACGGAGCACTTAACATCGCCTGGCTCAGCTGGCCTAGTCTGTATATCTTAAGGTGCAGTTTCACTTTGCCTACAATGCAAATTTTATAAAACCACACTAATGGCTTTTCTGTTTGTGGTGACTCCGCCAGGTATATCTTTCGATAAAAACTAAAGATACAATAATGTTTTACTTGGCTCTTGAATTATAACGTTTTTATTTTGAAAGAAAATTCACTGAACCAGATAATAATAATTTAATAGTTTACAGAACCAAGGGTTTTCACAGTTTCGTCGGTATTTTAACATTTTCTCCGTATTTGTATTATATATTGTCATATTGCATGTAAGTCATACATTTGACGTTGGATGTGTAAAGAGTTGCATGTGCAGGGTTACGGAGGATGTCCTGGCGATGGCGCGGCCCAGCACCGGCGGCATCGCGGCGTTGAACATCCTACAACAGTTTCATTGGTAATTTATTATACTTATCAACAGCGATTAGCTTGAGGGGCCATACTACCAATTACTAGCAATGGCTACACCAGTACACTAGTCCGACGCACTGTTCTGGCAAATGCATTAGCATCGCCGACACTAGTAGGTACTTCCGAAAAAGAAAGGGACTACCGACGCGCGCCGCCCACACATATTTTCAAAATAATTCTTATTTTGCCGCACTTAAAATAAATGATGAGACGCTCGTTGACACCACTGGCTGACAGATAAGATATGGAAGTGTGAAGGTGGCAAAACTAACAATTGTAATATCTGTTATTTCTTGTGAATAATTTTCGACCAGCGATCCGCCACGGCTTCGCCCGTGAATAAACTCTTATGCTATCAAATTGTACTCCAAAACCTTTCTCGGAAATTGCTACATCCATTGGTGAAAACTGCATGAAATCCTTTGTGTAGATCACTGGACTATCACAAAACGCGAGAACATCACTCAGACGGCGCTATCGGTCTTCGCAGAACGTGTACTATGCGCCCAATGTGGAGGGCGACTTTGCGGCTAGTTTTGTGAAACTATGCATTATATTTATAGGCCTTTATATCGCAAGAGGTCTCGGACAAGGGCCGATGAGGCGCCTAGCCATGAGACTGCTAGTCATTAGTAACAGAAGGTTCAGGACAACCCGATGAGCAATGCTGACGAGATGAAAAGACAATAACGATACCTGTAAAAGACATAATGACGTCCGGTAAATTAGGTTGGATCCTAAAATTGACATCGACTGCATAAAAATGTAAAGTGTATTTAATTTGACGTGGTAAGCTCTTATAAATCGAGAATGTTATCTGGATGCAAAAAAATATGACGTCATAACAACGATCCAAGTCCTGTGACTTGGGTGTTAACGTTCCGGATAGGCGGAGCCTGCGAGCAGAAGAGCGTCACAAGCATTTTTATAGGAGAGGGGGGCAAACGAGCAATGGGGGCAAAACCTTTTACGACTACCGACGCCCACGAACAGCCACATAATTACTATGCCGCTGCGTTGCCCTCCTTCCCTACCACAACCCCAATGGGCCACCGGCTACCCACAAACCGCACGAAACGCGACACTGAAGATGTCACTTTATTATGTGAGCAAGAGGACCTCCCCGGTCGTGCCGGGCCCAATTCCGTTGCATAGGGGGATGTAGTGTCATGCGCCATGCATTGCACTACCTCCTCCTACGCAGCATGGCACTACCTCTTCCCATATACAGCCTATTTCCCATCTGGCGATGCACTTACAAATCAATTAGAGAACCGTTATCACGTAAAATCATATCATTTCTGATGGTTATATTTTCTTGGTGCGTCGTCGGGTAATGGTGATATTCGTATTTTCGTGGGTCGGCTCTCGTCCTAGAGAACTCAGTGAATCGTCGATATAGACTTTGTACAGGCAAATTGCCTTGTGTTGTCTTTCTTTGTGTCGTCTGTTTTCTTTTGTGTCGGAAGTGTGTGGACGGATTTTTGTCGTATTTTCGAAGTAGGTGAGAGCCAATTTGAAAATTTGTGTTGTTTTGTTTCAGTTTTTATCCTGTTTTCTTGTTTTCTCTGTTTTTTGAGGGTTAGTCATGTCTGGGGGGATGAGTTTAGGGGAGGGAGGGTCGGGTTCCACTAGGTTAAGGGACGTTGTTCGCCCATTGGGAGGATTTTGAGGTCCTTGAGGATGTGTTCTCTTTGGCGTCTCTGTCAGAAGCGGAGATAGGGCGAAAACACCTGTTCACGGATGGTTCTGAAGACTCCGGCTCGGAGTCAGGGCCCGTTGTAACAAGTTCACGTTGCGTGAAGAACTTGAGAAGGCTCTACGAAGGAAATCGTTCCATAAGGAGAAAGGGGAAGAGAAATCCAGGTTGTGACGCCAGTCGTCCTAGAGGACGTGGAGCAGTGTGGGATCGACGAGGTGATGGTGGCTACAGGGGTCAACATCAACCTTATTCTTGACCTAACTGGGAAGCCAATGAACTTCAAAGGAGGCTGCGCGGCGAAGATGAGCAGTACAGCGGGTTCCATAAGGGAAATAATCCATAAGGGAAAAAAGCAAAGCGGCTAAAAGCCGACAACTCGCGGTTGCAGAGGGCGCTGGGCAACCAGAGAGAAGAAGTTTGCGCCTACAAACGCGATTTTGAAGAGGTGCGGAAGAAGTCGGAGGTAGGGACCGGAGGAGTCCAGAATACAGCCGACTTCAGGAAGGAGGTTGCCCAGCTGGTAGGCAATATAGTGGATGCGCGCATCTTGGGTCTGGAGATGCGGCTCCCTCCCGCCCCGCCCTGCCGACCTTCTCTTGCCGGAGACAGTAGGCCACTAGCAAAGAAGACGAGGGCCGCAATCGCAGCCAAGAAAGCGGCGCCAGCGGCTGCCAGTGAGGAGACTGAGCTTCCCAATCAACGGGAGTTCCCAGCCCTTTCCCAACCACCCTCCTTGCAACTTTTTTTTTGCAACTTTGCAAGGAGGTTTTTTCGAAAACCCGCGGCTTCTGTGCCGTCGGCCGAGAAGAAGAATGAGGCCACTGCCTCATTCTTCTTCACTAAGCCGATGCTTCACTAAGCCGATGCTGTCGCTCCCTCGCATCTCGGCCTTTAAATATGTACAGTTGAGCACAATGCGTCACGAATTACGTATGCCACAGTCGGATTGTACAAATCGCCATATTATATATATAACGGCTAGCCATTTAAAAAAAACAGGGCCATTTCGTTTTGTGGCGGGTCAAAGATTAACCCAATTGTCATTGCAAGACGTCCTTCAATATGGCGGTTGACGTTGAGCCTTATTGAATATTTTGATTGTAAGCAGTGATAGTGAACGGTATACGTATGAAATCAGGCAAAGTGTAAATAGACAGATAACCGAATCACGAAGGTTTGTTGGACGCCATTGATGTTGTCAGGTCAAACAAGGCAAGACAAGGCTAGCTTTATTGAATAACGCCGAACGGTGGAGGAATTTCACTGAGTCGTATTAAATCCGGTTAATCGTTGAACCGTCACAATAAAACGTCCCTGTTTCTGAAAGTGGCTAGTCGTAACGAATTACGGCGATTTAGACAATCCGACTGCCACACATACTCGTACATATGCTCGAAATACATTGTTCTTCTTACATAGTCGGGTAATAACGATTCATTGCTGTATGTGAGCGTTAAAGTAACAATAATCGTCTGAACCATACTTCATATTGACCTATCACGCACACAGTGCCAATCGCCCCTACTAGTTGATGCTATATGCGACATCTGGCGTGATAGGGTAAGGATGATCGAGCAGGAAGTACCCTATTCGATTTTATAATTACAGTGTCCTTTCCCACTCACCGATTCTGACATCCAGTTGGACTAATGGCAACAATTAACTGACCTCCTGGTGTATTTTGTAGGAAGTAGTGACGTACAACCAACAACAACAAGCCAGCGGCGGCTCACGTGTGTATGAGTTGCAATGATGATTACACCTCTGTATAACAATTATGTGAATGTCTATGGGCGTCGGTATTGTAGATGTCGGTAATTGTCAAGCTAGACCAACAAATGTATTACATATTTGTCGAACTAGCGTGTAGTTTTTTTGACGTTGGGAAGCGCAAAAGTCGTGACCTCTCTGTGAGTCCCCGCCATCCGCAAATCTTCTATCTTTGTTACTTTGGGTGCATATCATTTACTCTACACTCCACTGTCCACAGCTGGGGAATCCGCACTGTGATCAACCTGCAGACGCCCGGCGAGCACGCCAGCTGCGGCCCACCCCTCACCAACTCCGGCTTCACATACGACCCCGTCGTATTCATGGCCAATGACAGTGAGTACGGAGTAAATATGGGTCATTGGTACACACAATTACGGGTCAAAAGTGATGGGTTTTCACCGACAAGCGTCAAAGGTTAATACATATCGCTCAGAAGGCCCCTCACCTTTAGCTGATTGTTCCTTAAGTCCTGAATCGAAGATGCCGCAAAACGAAAGCTACGACTTCTTCAAGCATGACCTAACTTAGACGAGTTTCAAAGGCGTGAACAGCGGTGAATCGTATGTAGTCTGTACTATTAGGGCTAGATATACCAGAGCCATAACAATTGTTGTTTTCTGATCTTTTGTGTCAATAGCGCCTAAAGTTCTTCATCATTATTTCTACTACGAGTTGGGTTAACAGAAGTTCAATCGCAGTCTTGTATGGAAATCAAATCACCACGCCAGAAATTATCCAGATTTGTTGCAATGCTCATTGTAAGACAGTATAGCAATAACTTCACGCTCCTTTTATTAAAATTTAAAGTAAAAATTACTTTTCCGGTCGGGCTCACCAAATGCTGCTGCAGTCTACCAGGTAGTCAAACTCTACCCCATACTTTACTATTTCTGCACAGTATACTACTACAACTTCGCATGGCGCGACTACGGGGAGGCTACTCTGAGCGGATTGCTGGACATGGCCAAAGTCCTCTCCTTCGCAGTCCAGGAGGGACGAGTTGCCATACATTGCCACGCAGGTTTGTATTAATGTAAAAAAATTCACTCCGTTATCACGCAAATTATTATTGTTATACTTTTATTAAGCACAAGGTTTAGTAGGTCTCTCCGAAAAGAAACTAAGTCATAAACCTAATAAAGTTGTCACTACTTAAGAATAATAAATGAAAGAAAAAGAAAATGCAATAGTTAACACCACTAATACAATTTTTGGCATAGCGAATAGAATTTACAATTTTAAGGAACTATAACGCATCTTTTCAAGTCTTTAGTATATATTTTCATTTAGTAGTAATTAAAATACTTTCCGCTGAATTAATTTCATTGTCTCATCATAAACTTGTTCAACTAAGTTGTCATTAAGCGCGTGTTTCGCAGGACTGTATCTATTACAATCCACGTAATAGTCTCCTGAGCTTTTAATATTGGGAGAGACGCACAAGTGAATTGTCGTCTGTGCCCCCTCTTCTTGATTCTTAAAGAGCAGATCCAACGTTAATATTAATAAAGTTCTCCTCCAACCAGTAATTTTATCAAAAATGGGCGTTTTTACAGCCCCTGGGTGTAATGAGTTCACAACAACATCACCAGGTAATCTTTTAGCCAGGGCCTTCGTCCACAGTATATTACATAGCTTGCTATTATTATATTGTGCAAACACTCCCGTCATATTCTTTCCAGCAATATCTGTCGGATCTAAGTTGGCCCAATGGTGCATGTAGGATGATACTATCACGATTCTACTTGGACGACTCTCAATCAATATATCCTTTAGTAAATGTGTTAAAAGAAACGGTGCTAAATAATTAATTTGCATCACATTGTTTATACCGTCTGCTGTGGTTTTGTTCCTAATTCCGGCAACCCCAGAGTTATTCACTAAGATGTCCAGTCGCCTGTTATCTTTCAGAAAATCACTCACAAACTCACTAACACTTTTGAGTTGGGATAAATCCAAAAACTTGAATTCCACGTTAGGATTACCCGTGTCCTCTGTTATAGACTTCACCGCCTCCTCTGATTTATTCATATTTCTACTGGCAATTATGACTTTTGCTCCACGTTTTGCCAAATCTCTCGCAGTCTCGAATCCAATGCCGGAATTGCCGCCGGTCACGATTGCAACTTTTCCAGTTAAATTCGTTTTACATTTACATTTTCCCTTTTTGATCGGCTCAATCGTGAAACGGAGTGCGAGCACGGCAGTAACAAAGAACGCTAATAAAGTTGAACATAATAAAAAGGTCAATTTAAATAAAAATATAAGCAGAGAAAATAACATTTTCTTATGCACGACAATCACACTGCGCTGTATGAGTATTCTAACTGTAAATGAGTAAGCAATACATCAAATTAACATTGAATTGAATTTAAACATAATTATAAATCACACACCTACAGAATGAACACACGGTTCGATTTTGTAGGAGTTATTAGATATTCTATAATACTAGCAGTTCCCGAGGCGGAATACGCGGGTGAAACCGCGTCCTGTAGATCAAATTTCGCAGTTATCCAAAACAGTAATTTTTGTTTGTCTAATTCCGATGAACTGTTATGGCATGAAATAGCATCAGTATAAGCCAATAATAGTAGCTCTCTAAAAAACAAATCCTTCAAGGGACCACTAGTGGGCCGTGGATCACCGGTTAGATACCACTGGTGTAAGGACTTGAATACACTGACCGATATGGTCCTTACGTCCGACCGCCGAGGGATCACTCGTAGAATAATAATATGTTAATTGTGCAGTTTGTGGTTGACCCCTTGTTCAATAGATTCCTAGTTTTAAATGCAATGGAAACTTTTTATAGTATTTTATCATAACCATCAGTATCCACTAAAAATAGACATATTTCAATGAGAGACAAGCCGGCATGTCCGAGGTCCATTGAATTTGGACCGGCCACTGCACCTGGTCAGTGTTCGACGAACACTTCGTCTTCATAACGTCCAGATGTTCCAGATGTAACTAGCTATATTATGGGCCATCTCAATTGTCATACGAGTATACCGCAATAAACTGGGCAGCGTCAATCGGAACAACTAAAAAATATAATACTTCGGGTACTTTTTATAACATCTGGACTTACGTCTGGACGGCTGCCATCTCAGTTCGCCCGTATTCATGGTTGCTGTAAAGCTTCTGAAACGTGGGACTAGTTAAATTATTAAATAAACCTCGATAAATCCTTAAAGGTAGTTTTATTGTACTTTTTTTTACTTTATTGTATAGCAGCAACAGAAATACATCATCTTCGAAAATTTCAACTCTCTATTTTCACAGTATCACTAATCATGAGGCTGTATCAGCCTGGTAACAGATGGACACACGGCTTCTTAGTAATAGGGTTTCATTTTTTACCCTTTGGGTATGGGAGTCCTAAAAAAGGACTAGGTTAGCAAGGCACTTGCTTTCTACTTTGCAGGTTTAGGTCGCACCGGCGTGCTTATAGCATGCTACCTGGTGTACTCCATGCGCTTCACAGCTAACGACGCCATCCGATTTGTTAGGACGAAGAGGCCTCGGTCCATACAGACCAGCGCGCAAATACTATGCGTGCAGCAGTTCCAGTGGTACATCCTACCGCAAACTATCGTCTTTAGCACCAAGTTAGTACTATATCTTTATTGTATAGCACCAAGTTCATGCTATGTCTTTTTTGTATAGCACCAAGTTAGTACTATCTCTTTATTGTATAGCACCAAGTTCATGCTATGTCTTTGTTGTATATAGCACCAAGTTAGTACTATCTCTTTATTGTATAGCACCAAGTTCATGCTATGTCTTTGTTGTATAGCACCAAGTTAGTACTATCTCTTTATTGTATAGCACCCAGTTAGTAGAAGTGTTAGCTTAAATAGTTTTACATAGGTTTTTTTGTATTAGTATGATTACCATCACATTACATTATTTTGTAGGACCATTTAGAAGGTCCTATCCAAAGGCTTCATTTGGCTACGGAACCCTAAGCACAAACGTAATAACTCCACACAATCTCTTCTGATTTTGAAGTCAATTGAAACTTTTCCCTACTTGGTGTCTAATAACAAATTGTATTCACATAGGTGTTTAGGAAGAGATATGCTGAAGTTTCCAAGGCTTATCCTCTCCTGGGGTACACTTGGGCACCTCGGCACTGACCACCGAGACAGAACACCAGGTTTCAATCGGTTCAATGTCGACAGAAACATATCTGCTGAGATGGTGAGCGCGGGGAGTTACACTAAGAAAACGGTGTTTAGGAAAAGTTTGCGCTTGCAGTCTATTAGGCCCGCACGAATGGCATCTCACGCTCACATGGTGCCTGCAGCCCATAGCAAAGGAACGGTAGAAGGAGGGCAACGCATCTGCGTATGGGGATTTTAATGGGAGTCACGTGATAACATAAAAGGGCTTAGATTCGTCCTTTGTTGTAAAAATATAAATATTATACACAACTTGTATACACGGATAGGTTATTTGTATTGGTAGACATCTTCTAATTTCAAATCGTAAAACAACATTATTTCGTATAAAAGGCGTTATGTAGACATAATATAGATACGGAAAGACAGCCAACCTAAAATGCGTCCGTCTCAGTCGTAAGAGAACGCAAATGTGGTTTTCTATCTGTCTCTTTCATCTTCCATCTCTATTAATTAAGCGGGCGCTCGGCGTTATATGCTTCTATTTCTAAAAGGAACATATAATATTGTAGACACACATACAAACATGTTTGCTAAAGCTAACGTTTGGCTGTAAACTGTACCGAATTGTTTCTGTTCCAGGGATCGCTCGAGTCGTTCAAAAGACCGACGAACGGCAGAGTTCACTCTTCGCCAATTTCTATACAGGCAAAGGACCACTCTACACGGATTGGAGGAAAGAACGTTCAAAGAACTGCCAAAAGTATGCATTATTTAGAATGTACGATCTTGTTAATCTATCTGTACTAATCTATACTTATGCTGTAAAGAGGAAACATCTGAATGTTTGTTTGCATTGAATAGTGTCCGAAATTACTGGACAGATTTGACAAAAATCTTTTACCATTCGAATCCTACATTATTTGTGATGAACGAAGGCTGTAAAATATTATATATTTTCGAAAGTGTTTTATGAAACTTTGATAATGTAACCAAAGTTGTGAAAAAATATCTAAGTAAATCCTTATTTCGATGCAGAAATTATTGACAACTAGCTGTACAGACAGACGTTGTTCGGTCTTAAATTTAATTATTTGTCACTACCATGACATTGTATCGTCATTACCATGAATTTGTAATTTTTATAGTTTTTGTAAATCAATGAATTTTCGCCATATTTCGTAAAATATACGTGCGAAGCCGGGACGGACCGCTAGTACACAATATAAAAGAATGTCCCTAAAAAGGAGTCTCAGTACGTGATCGGTTTTCTCACAACCTACGAACGGGTTTTCATGCGGTTTCCACTATGGAATGGAGCGATTCCTGAGCATGATTTGTCTGTATTATTTGTTAAGGTAATCCGGCCCCTGATATTCACGGACGAAGCCGGATCGCTATTTTTTATATGTATATAAAAATCTCATATCACAGTGTCTGTCCGCGAGGGACACCAAACTACTGAACCGATTTAAATAAAACCTGACCCACCCTAAAGTATAGACAGCACATTGTTACTATTATAAGAGCCACAGTAAAGCTTGGTCAGGTCGGCTGGTATATTTTAAGTTTAAAATTTAGAGATCTCAGAGAACAATAGGATTATTAGAACATTCAACTGAGTCTCAGATCTGGATGCTGGACCCAATCGATTCGGCTTACTTCGCTGTAAATAATTTTCGACTTAATTAAATTATGCCAGGAAATGCTATATTTTTACAATCCATCAGGATTATAGACATATGCTATGTTAGACCTGCAAGATCACACTGATATGACTCACACGAACCCGCCGTTGAGGGGAATAACAGGACAACTACTAAGTACTCACTCAGTTTAGTTGGAGCCTGAGTTGTCTAGTAGTTAGCACTTCGGACTTCCAGTCGGGTGGTCCAGGTCCGATCCTGGATATGTCCCAATGGCTTTTTCTGACTTAAGCACTTTGAGTGCTCTCACGGTGAAGGGCAACATAGCAAAGCCGGATTCCTGAATTCGACCTATAGGATTGGGATTGATTTCCCTGCTGGGTTCCAGAGGTCAGATGGCAGCTGCTCTCGTCGTCCCCGCCAGAGGCGTCTTCGTTGAATCCTCCTACAGTTGGCAACCGACACCAGTGTCATCTGATATAGAAACGGGCCAGGATAAAGAAGAAGATTAAGTAATAATTAAAATCAATAATGACGTTCGCAGATAGTGTACGCCATATGCGAACGCCTGCTGAAGCTGTGCGGCTGCCAACAGGGCTTGGGGCTCGACATGAGAGTCAAGACGCCGCCGTTCTACAAGTCGTTCCTCTCGTACCGCTTAAAACAGCACCGGCCGGCGGAGCCCGCCGCTCTCGACCAGCTCACAGGTGACGCACACGACAGTGACCTGACCACCTCGGGCGATACGCTACATCCCAATAAAAATAAATGGAGCGTGTCTCGCCATCAAACGTTAAAGTTTGGCGAGGATAATGAAGCTGTAACACTTGTGTCATTTACTACGAAATAAATAAATTTAAATAATATACACAAGCGCTACTTAGATTTCTGTGGCTATGCGAACGGGTTGCCCACCAGTTACCAATGGGCCACACAAACTCTCACAAATAGCACAAGGCGACAGCATAGTCAATAGCCATCACTTCACGCTACAATTATGAGGTATATATCTAACTGGAGAAAAAGTAAAACTCCTACAAAATTACCACAGAAAGCCATGGATTTAGTGAGGTAATCCTTGTGGAATGTCTCTTAGGTCCATCGGAACTAAAAAAATAACAGAAACACCTTCAAGCTAGGGTCTCTTACGGGCAATGCGGTAAGGGTCAATTAACATCCAACGGAACGAGCACGCAATTTTGATGTTCAAAACGTAGAGAAACGCAGTTTCAGTGTCATATAATTTTAAGTTTAATGTAATAAGCTTGAGAAACCTGAAGAAGTCGCCCGGTTGCTCGTGCCTGCTCGAGAACGCTCGAGCATTACGACGACTCGTATGAAGACGTGACGCCACACTCCTCGACATCCCAGCCCATGTGAATTGATCCTTAGTCAGGATCCTTACTTAGCTACTTGCCTGCTTCTGGCGATTTCTTGTCGAGAGTAAAGTGTTTACCACTTAGAAATACAACTCAGTGAGAAATATAGTTGCTTTTAGCAGATCCTACATCTGCGCTGCCAATGATAGAGTGGAGGGATCCCATAGAGGAAGACGTAGAGAGAAACTTAGAGTCAGTGAGCCGCATCACCGGCAATACTAAGGGCTGCCTGGCCGCTGTTCACGTATATGAGGTATGGTATCATCGAAATCATTCACAATTCCCTCTCAACCGCCTGCGCTCTCTACGCCTAGGTCTGTCGCCTGGTATTTAAAATATAAGCGCACTCCATAAAGGAGTGTACTTCTCGATGGAGATGCATACTGTAACCTAGAGTGAGACTTATATATTTTTTTATTCAGAACACTTATTCTATTATTATATCTGAATTAATAATCTATTCCATCTCTAATTTATTAATACGTTATATATTCTCTGATTCAGGTCAACGAATATGGCATTTATGAATCAGATTTTTGTGTTCCTTAAAAAATTAGGTTAGCTGTTACACCCTAGCCAGTAGATTAGATAACTGTTTCAGGCAATGACATGTGATCACGAGAGTCTTCCAAACGAAAAACAAAAGCATCTCAAACAACTGCGAGTTGACATTAACCGGCGAAGAGAAGCCATGTTGAGAATAGACGAAGAGGTACGTGAAAGTCTCTTTTTATATTATAGTGTATGGCGACTAACGAGTAATCCAAAACTTTTCAATAATAAAGAAAATATAAGAGGCCGAGCTCATTTGTTAAAATTTTTGTTTTTTTTTTGTTTTTTTTAGTTGCATTGGCAACATTTGTTTAAAAGCTTATTATCGGTGTTTCTTTTTAAAGAATCATTATCATCAGCCCTTATCCGATGGACATAGGCCTCTTTCAGTGTACGCCAAGACGGCCGATATTCTGCTACGCGCATCCATCCCGGACCAACTGCGGCACGGAGATCGCCTTCCCACTTGGTGAACGGTCGACCAACACTTCGTTTTCCTAAATTCTGCCCATCTAAAGAAGCTTACTATAATAAATAAATTTTCTTCTTAAAAAAGTCAAAGCTACTTCAAAACACCGCACGTTAAAAGAAACTAAATTGAACACTTCATCCAACATTATAATTTAAAAAATGACATAGCCCTGAAGTGGGTGCCATGTGCGGTTACTGGTGTTGAGGATACCATGTTGGACCTCAACCTTTTGGCCATAGTAAACTCGCACGGTTATGCAGATGGGTTTCTTCGCCTTACACTCGCGAAGTGCCGCCGGACTGCCACAAATCGCACAAAATCACGCCACGGTTCGCGCTGGTGCCTGTCATGTGTGCGAGGTCCTGTCAATTAGTAACGTAATAGATTTAAAATGTTACTTCGATGACCACTGGACGAGTGAAAATGGGGAATCATTATAAATAGGTAACGATATCACAAAGTGTGTTGATTGCTAAGTTGCCACCCTAACGGTCGCCGTATCCTTGTTGTACATAGTTAACATTGTATTATGTAATTGTGATGAAGTTGTTGTGAAAGCGTTACGAAAACGAGGCCAATGGAAGTACAGAGGGGCCAGTTAGTGAAGAAGCCCACATATTATTTATCTCTTCCACTCGTAGCCAGTGCGTGATATAAAGTTAAGTTAGTTTCATTTCAGTAGTGTGGTTATTAATTGGGTTAAGCCAAGTCGTCGCGGTGGCACCAGGGACCTGAAATCCCCTTTTTTTGATGAAGTCTACTTTTAGGGACGCCCTATTGTAATCTTACCCAAATGAAAAGGTAACTTATTAATAGGTCAGCCTTTCGATGTGGAAACCATTTTAAATAAAGTTACCTACTTCTGGTGCGCTTACTCAATGATAATAGGTATAATAAATACCTAATAACATACAAGATATATATATATATATATATGTTATATATCTTGTATATATATATTTACCATGATACCTTTACCTATGTTTATCTCTTTTCCGGGCATGATATCTTTCTATTTCTATAAAAAATCGAAATAACTGTATCAATTTGCTTAGCCTTGAGCTAAGCTGAGTCGACGATTTAATTATCGGATTGATAATGCTATTTGAAAACAAGTGCTCGTATATAAAATATCTAATCAAATACCCCGTTAAGTGTAAGCTTGTTACGGTCCCTGCCTATAATAAGCTCACACAACCCTTACGCTACAGACAACGGCAGTGACTTGTTATCAATTTTAGGAAAATCCAGAGATTTTAACCGGTCTACTCTTCCAATGGATGGAAGGCCTGAAGGATCCGATCTTAGACATGGAAGATTTGTCTATGATCATAAGTCGCTCGGAACAAGTCGAATTGTGTATACACGCCTTAAAAATGGTAAATATTCATTTTACACGGTAAGTTTGCCGGCGATGTAAGTTGAGCGAAAAAGCGGCAAGGCCTTATCATCCTTTTCTCGAAGTCATTCAGGCTATTTTTAACCCTCTATAACTTTGTCGTGGATGAAAATACGATCCTGAACTTTCAATAAGTTTAGATATGGTACGTTTCTAATTTCAGTCCATGTAAAGCAGTAGTTTAAGAATTATATTATAACTAGTCAAAGTTTCTTTATTTAGTCACTGTTTCTGTAAAATGTTTAGTTAGTCACAATGTCTGTATGTGATGTCTATCACATACTACGCCATTTCAATA
>JAFELO010000361.1:898732-909478 GCA_017140195.1 Eumaeus atala | reverse complement strand
CTGGTATTTACTTATCATATTATATAAGTCAACTAAAAAGGGGTTAAAATGAAAAAAAAAATGTGGTTTATATTTCGATTTTTCCAAATGTTAATCATTACAAAAAAGAAACAAGTGAGTATTATTTGTATATTCGTTAAATTTGGTGTGGTTAAATTGTATAAAAAATTGTAAATATAAAATCAATAATTTTATAATTTTATTTGGTCTAATGAGTTGACATTTGGGACCATAAGTTGTGTATTTCTTTCATAGTGAAATAAGTTATTAAAACATTTAAAAAAAACGTCACATTTTTTACTTTCGTAAATTAAATCATACGTTTTTATCACAATTAATTATTATGTATTTTTAGTAATTAAGTAATCAATATGATCAGCGAGGTTGTCCTCCAGTCCCTCTCTCACATGACACTGTTAGCGATTTATGAGTTTCCGGTGGTATTGGAGGAAGTAGGCGGGCACAATCGGGGAAGTACCTCTCGCTCACTTCATACCGGCGTAAAGTAACAGCGTTGCTGTCACGTTTCATTCGTCTTGTGAATAGCCGGTGGCCCATGGGGGGGGGTGATAGGAGGGTAACGCAACTGCGTAACAATCATGCGAATGTCCATGCGTCGGTAGTCATCAAGGGGCTCCGATTGCTCGTTTGCCATCATATGCTATGAAAGAATATTTAGTAGATTTTCAGCGTCCTTCCGGTTTCAGTTCAATTCGCCACGCTATGATAATTAATGATATCGTGGTGGTATATAACTCATTTATAACTTTCCTTAATAAATGGAGCATTCAACACAAAAATATTTTTTCAATAGGCTATATACCATGGCTAGGACTAACAGGAACGGAGTTACGCGGGTTGAACCTGTAATATCTGTCACGAGCTACTCTTGTATATGCGGGCTTAAAATTTACCGGACTTGAACCTAGAGGTAACTCGCCCCTTTTTTTATTTAGCAACGTGACGGTCCAATGTTGTCTGTGGAAGTCTGAAGACTATTGATTAGCTACTTTTCTATAACCTGCTGTTTTATTTAACACTGCACCGATTGCCGAATAGGTTTTTATGTTTTCTACAGCCCAGCTTCCTACAATATCTAGAGAAAAATGATAAAAAAACATTAATAGTTATTTGAATACTTACCTTTTTATACGTTGACATAATCACGCTAAATTACTTCGAAAAGTGTTTCTTCTCCAAAAAATAAACGCGCACTATCTTCATAAGCATAAAGTGGATAGAGAAGGGATGCAGGATAGGCAGTTATGTGACGACTGTTTTTCCAGTACAAGGCGTATGCTGAGTACTGAGCTCGTGCTGTTATTGGTGTCAATCGCTAGGTCTTTCAGAGGCGGATTTTGGTGTCACATTTTTTCTAGTGCGACGTCGGGTCACGGAGGTATTCCTGTTTTTGTGGTTCGGTTTTCGCACTAGTGACATCAGTAAGTCGTCGCTATAGACTTGTCCTGGTTGACCGATCGGTCCCGAGCAGGGGTGTATAGGCGACTTGCTCGTGGCGTTTCCGTTAGTTTTGTTTTTGTGTTGTTCCTTGTGATCTTGTTGTGTTTTCGTCTTTGTTGGATGTGTGTGGTGAAGTTTCCGTTATTTTCGCATCACTCTTCGGAGTTGGTGATAATCCTGCGGGAGTTGTGTTCGGCGTTGTCGTTTTGTGCATTTTTTGTTTTGATCCTGTCTTCTTTTGTGTGGATGGCCTCCTCGAATTCTATGGTTTGCAAGAATTTGAGTAGACAACAACCTGTAACTGCATGTCGAATGAAATCTGAACATTAGGGTGTCCCAAAAAAAATAAAGTGATTATTTTTAGCACATACCCTCTTATTTTGTTTGATCGTTCCCAAAACATTTAAAAATAAAGTTTCATGTACTTATAATCACGGCAACCCGTGCTGACTTGCACTGAAACACGTCCGTACTTTCCTAGTATGGCTCGCGGGAACTGTCTCATTGAGTGCGTGTAATTGTTTGTTTTATTAGTGATCGCATTATTTTCGTGTAGTTAACATGTCCGTGGAGTTGCGAAGTTCTAAAAATAATACATTTTTGATTAAGGACGTAAAACATCAAATCACGGGTTCTTAACTTCCCTCTAATAGACAAGTACTGGCAGTTTTGTTCTATAATATTCGTGAAGTGAATTTAATTGTTAGTTTTAAGTGTAATTTGCACAATTCCTGAGTGCATTATTGACTTGGAAAAGGCACGTATACCAACAAAATCATCCCTAACTGTTAAAAAATAGTTAAATCATACCAAGTCTGAAGAGATTTGCAAAAAAATCCCAAGCATTGTTTCTGAAACATCGACGCGAGCTTCTTGTAGACTTAAATAATTTGTACGACATCGCACACGCTGACGCACTTTAATTCATTAAAATAAACGAAGATAAGGTCTTCTTGTAGCGTCAGAGATCCAGGTCGGCACGGTCACTCAGCTGGAGTGGACAAAAAGATAACAGCCAGATAGGAAACGTTGCGCCTTAGAAACATCGACGAGAAGAAGCGACGTGCTATTGGAATTTGAAGCAGATAGGCCCAGCGGTGCAACTCGTACTTCCTCTCAGCCTGATAAAACTTGTATGTGGAAAGACTTCATAACTCGCAAGTTACCGTGCACGTTGGACAGGTGTCAGTTAAGTATGAGAGATTCTGTATTTATAACTGAAGCTAACTGTCGAGGCGCTGGGGCATAATACGGATGGATTTCTGATAAGCAAATCCTCCAGCCACATACTTCGTACAGAAATGCGATCCAAGCGAGCTGACGCCATGAAAATTAATTTCACTATTCACTGGGATGGAAAGCTGTTGTCGGCTTTAGATTCACAAATGCGAAGAAGAACACCTTCCGATCGTTATGACATACGATGATAAGGAACGGCTTGCCGCTGTTCCAAAATTATAAAACTCGACTGGAAGTGAACAGGCACAGGCAGCTTGCCTGCTTTTGTCCCCTGGAATCTCGAGGACAAAGTGCAAATTCTCTGTTGTGATACAACTGCTTCTAATCCAGTAACAGTACTAATGGTGTATGTGTGCTTCTTGTAGAGAAACTGAGCAGAGAAATGATTATAGTCTCACTTTTTCATTACTTAAAAAAGTTGATTCTTCTAATTGTGAACATTGCGACACTATTGATGATTTACAGCATCGCATGACGGAGTGTGTCCGTAATGCCAAAAAGAGTAAGAAAGAGGTATCGGTTATGTATGCTTTTTAAATTAAATGTGTAAACAGTTGGCGTTTCATGGCATTATGGCTGAGCCAGTGTCAGATGCGGCAAAATAATTTTTTACATTTCAGTTTTAGATTAAGGTAACTAGTATAAGATACGATAGTATTGATACTGTATTTTTCTTGTTCAAAAATCCTGTAAAAAAAAATAAAGACAAAAAATTTTTTTTAAAGCGATTCGCTCGTGAATAATTGGGATCGAAATTATACAGCAAAATCTCCCATGGGAATTTTCGATTCGTTGATTTAGAAGAAATCACGACGCACACTTTTTGGTCACTGTTTTATAATACGTATAGATATATTCATTAATACTATTTTAGGGTTTTGTTAAAATATCTATCGATTTTTGGTCGGAAATAAAAAACAGGTAATATTACTAATATACATTAGTGAGTAGGTATAATTAAAGAGTATAATTTATTTTAATATTTTATGCAAACGAATCATAAAGGTACTCAAGTTAATAATTATTAAACACGTAGGCACTTTGTCATTCTTTGTTAAACGACTACTTTCCCTTGTTCAACATTGTGTTAAATAGCTGCAAAAATATTAATGTTAACAGTTCACTTGGCCTTTTACATAAAGATTATAAAATGCACAGTTTAATTTAATGCTGTGTGGCTTCATCACGTGCCGATAAGCCTAGAGCGCCTCTTCATAGTGCTATGGATAGGCTAGATGCCTAACAAAGTTTATTGAAGTAAAACATTTTTAAGCAGGCGAATTTGTGCGAGAGCGTTATGAAATCGAGACAAGCGAAAGTCGAGAGGGGGATATACGTTACTGCAGTGAAAGAAAGTGAGGGAGAGATAATTACAAAGGGCGGTATAAAAACAGATGGTTTCTAATTGCGTTATATCTAAAAATAATCATTAAATTATGATCACGGCTTCCAGCTGATTTGAAGCGCAAATCAACCCCACCCGTCAGAGGGTGGGGGAGGAGGCCGGCCACCTCTGACAAGCCAAACCAAAAGACGAGCTCAACTATCATTATCCACGTCCCGTAACATTAAACGGCATCGTGCGCGCGCCGTCCCACTAGTGTAGGGAGGGGGACCGCTTCCCCTTTTTTGGTCCCAAAAATAATCACCATAGGGTAACGCCCACAATAAAATTTCGGTTTATCTCTTCCCATCTGCGGGAAAAGTGGAGGGTCTGTCCCCCTATCGTCTCCCTAAAACCAGAAGACAAAAAAGTCTTCCGCAGATCCGACAAACTGTAGGGGCGGGGGCAAGAGCACCGCCAATAGTGATAGATCCCTTCGAAAAAAAAATGCGTTATATATCCACTCATCACCACGAGACTCATGTCCTACAGTGGGACTTCAAAGGATAAAATATTTTTGAATGTTAGTCTTAGTAGAGTCACAGGAGATAGGCCGTCTTAGCTTCAATTGAAACAGGTGTGTGTCAAGCAAGGAACTAATAAAGTGTGAAAATGGTGAAAGTAATCGAACAACATAAAAAAAAACTACCTCGTACTCGGAATTCGGCACCGGCGTCCGATGAGAGCCGCCCTGCCGTGGAAGGCTCATGTTTTGATCTATAACGAAACAATTTATCATTTCCATGTCACTGGCCCATTGGCGGGGGCAGGTGAAAAGGAGGGCAATGCATCGGCATAATTATGCTGATGTTCATGGGCGACGGTAGTAGTTGAAAGGCTCGATTGTTCGTTTGTAAAAAAAAACAGTACGCCGGTAGCACAGTGTAACTGATTCATAGGCTGTGCCGGTATCGTGTAAGCGAGAGGTATCTCCCCGGACGTGTCGGTCGCCGTTTCCGATTCCGCCGCCATGCAGCATGGCACTACCTCCTACTAAAGAAGGAATGTGCGTTGCATTCATTTAATGACTATAAATAAATTAACTACAAAATAAAACATACAAAAATGTTGTCCCACTGAGAATTCTTTAGTTATAAAAAAATTACAAACTTACCCTCATCATTTTCCAATTTTTCAGGCTGGAAATAATATTTTTAATAAAGGTTTTTTTATCACATGAAAATTATCAAAACTGATTTAATATCTAATGGGAGTAGGTACAAGTTATGGCAAAGATCTTATATTTTATAAGTACACGCCTGTATAAGATCTCTGCCATAACTTTACAGAAATTATGAAAAAAAAATTAACATCAATAAAATTTCAATGAAGCGAACTCGGATAACACATTTAGCATCGCAATATGAGTAAAGAAGTAACGAGTACCTGGCACCTGCTAATTTGAACGGCACCACCACTGTTTAGGTGCAAATTTATATTTTACTTTTGGGTGTAGTCATTCGCTAAGAACGAATTTTACGAAACTCCACTCATAAGGATGTGTTTTTGGGGTGACACCGCGTGGCGCTGCTATAATAAACATTTTTACCAGCAGCAAGAACATAACTTCCTCCACTTTCGAAATCGGTTAGAAGTACATGCTACAAACTAGGCGATTCATGTTTTTGCCGGTTTTGAATATTGATGATATTATTTTATTCTAGAAAGGGCAACTAGTGCCTTCTAGTTGCCTTCACGATCGGATGCGGGCACAGACCGATACACGTGTGAGTAATGAGGTCCCTTTATCGAATCCCGGACGGGACCAAACATAAAGCGTTATTAGGATTTTGTACACTTGTTTGTGTCACTATAATATGTCCAGCGCAGATGCTTCTTTTCAATAGTGAGCGCGGCTGTACCGACGACAGTGCTTACCTATCATGGTCCCGAAAGCCGGAGCTATCAACTGGGCGAATGCAGCGGCTACCGGGCCGATTGCCGGAGTGGCTTGACAAATGTATGTCTGTCAACGTGGAGAAAACAGCATCCCTATTTGTCAGCACGCGACGGAACATGCCGGAGCGGTTAAATATAAGAGGCCAGGAGTTATCCCGGAGGTCCCCGGTCGTGTATCTCGGGTGCAGCATTGATCGTACGCTGCGGATGGGCTCTCAGGTTGATCGTATGATCAACCAGGCGAGGGCAGCCCGCGCCTTGCTGCGACCAGTGCTCGCATCCGAGCTGCCACTACGCACTGGGGGTATACAAGACCTACATCCCTTCGCGCCTCACTCACGCTGCTCCGGCATGGTACGCGCTCACCTCCCCGGCCCAGAAGAAGCGTCTGCAAGCCCATCAGAGCCAATCCCTGCTAGTTGGCACGGGAGCCGGGGGAGTAATGACGTGAACGCGCAAGACCTACGAATCGAGTCCGTAGGCGAGATTGTGGCCCGATAGTCTCGTGGCATGTTTAGTGTCCCGGACAATGGACCGCACGCCCACCTGAGGGACCTGGCCCCGCTACACGCGCGACCACCCGACGGGCGGCGCGCCGCGTGAACTTGTATCCTGAGTTCCACCAGGCGGGAAGAATCCCGGCAAGAAGTACGAGGGTCATTCACGTACACTCATCATAACCCACACCACACTTTGACAACATCACACCACACCCGTATGCCCGTAGGCCTCGGTTCCAACGCCACCTTCCACCTTCAAGCCATATTGCCTCCGCACCTGGGGGCTACCCACTTTTCCATCAGTGGGTTGTCCCATCACCGAGGGGGTAGCTGCGCCTCGCCATCAGACCTAGGTCATGAGGTTCGCCTCAACACCCGCAATCCTCGCAAGCGCTTATAACAAACCAGGGCAGAAGACCCACGCAACGTAGACGAAATTCGGTTCGGACGACATTATTATAATTATTACTTTCTATAAACACTTGTGCTGTGTGAATCACAACACTCGAGAAACTAATTATTACTTTCTATAAACACTTGTGCTGTGTGAATCACAACACTCGAGAAACTAATCTAAACTCATACCTAGATGTGACATTTAAGGCAAGGTTAAACGGCATTGATTTACCATCATCACTTCACTTGCTAAATTGGCTACAATACGTTACTTGAGTACAGTCAACAGTTCTCACCACGTCCAAGAAGCTGGGCTGGTAATATTTAGCAATTTCCTTGTCATTAGATGTGGTAGAAGCGAGAAGAGCTGAAAAAAGAGACAAGAGGTGAGACCGCGACAGTAATGTTGATACAGATGGATAAATCCTATTTTTGTATCATAATAATGTGTAACGTCTCCCTCGATAGGGAATTATTGTTAGTCTAATGCTTACAATAAAACAACTTTTACGGATTTTATCGCGATTTATTTAGAATGGGATAAAATAGAATACCTTTAAATTTATCTATTTGTTTACCAAAGACTCAAAACAAACATTTTACGACAATAAAACACTAATAGAAAAGTAGTAATTCTACAAAGAAATTGATTTTTTTAATTAGTCTAACTTAATAATAACATAGTAAATTTTTATACGTAACAAATACACAACCAATTTAACGTGGGTATATCTTACACAACAATGCAACTTCGCACTGAAAGGGACTCCACTCGGCACACAGTTGAGATTATTTCACTGTGGTATCCGGGTGAGTATCGATTAGGGATGGGGCAACAGTGACGGATAATGTAGGTACGACACTATTAACATACTGTTATCAAATGATCCAATTAAATTAAGTATGTTATCTAAATCTAAAAACATAAATGTTGTACGATTCTTTTAACATGTTATGTTGAGCACCGCCTCTAATAATTAATTATTCGAAATAATTAATTATTTTCCGACGTTTCAGAAGCTTCACAACAACCATTGTCACAGGTGATGACCTGATCAGAACTGAGACATTAGATTTCCACATGTCACAAGTTATGAAAAGCAAGCGCGGAGCCACAGTTGCATGGACGGGTATGCCCACAAACCTAATTTGACTTGTGACACCACACTTTCTGTATTTAAGCAATTATTTTTAGCACACTTTATATAAATGGTTGGAGGATCCAACTGCTCGTTTGCCCCTTATACCACATAAAAATTCATTACATCAGTTAGTTCATACTTCGACTCACACTTTCCCGATTTCTGGCACTTTTAATTAGCGCCAGATTCGCGCTTGATTAAAAGTACCAGAAGAGATACAATTAATGATTTGTTCCGATTAACGTAAACAGTACTTAGTATATCTTACTACCTTGAGGTGCTGTTTTTGTCTTGATTATGTTTATTAGTGGGTCCTAAGCAATGTGAATAATGTCTATTGAATATTATACATAAGGAATTAGTTAGTAAAATTCGTAATAGTAGTTTTATTGCAATAAGTAACATTTGCGTAAATTTAGTCTAATGCCTGATTTTATTCCATCTTCCGCGACACAAAAACTAACAATAGACGCGTCTAAAAACGTTTGTTAGTTTCTCAGTCGTTTGTACATTTGGCATTAAGATGGACAGACCAAACCGGCAACCAGAATACGGGTTACATTCACGTAAACAGACAATGTTATCGTCTGTTCTAAAAGAGACAACTGTAAATAATAAAAAGTTTCTTTGGCAAAACCTGGGAACGAGTGTATGAAGTAAAGAATATACGGATGATGTAAAAATAACAAGAACAATTTCAATTTTACGTTTTGTAATTGATAATCAGACTTACAACAGTTCTTTCCCCAAACTGAATCTCTGTAGTTCACTCGTTTCACAGGCCGGCGTCGCTTCCGTCCGCGCACCACACTCTTAGTTCTGTTCAAGTCGCTGGACATGTTCCGAGCTACTTTATGGTACAGACATCGAGAAGACGCGTTTGATACCTAGTAAATAAAGAAAGACAACACTTCACCCGTTTATTAATTTACTAACATGCACAAAGTTATATAAACTTTAAAAACTCAAAAAACGTTACTAAAGAGAAGAGAAGAGAGACAGCCTTATTCCAAATACTAAAGCTATTAGACCTGTAGCTCACAGTATAATCGGCCCTATGCCTAAATACTGAAACATAGCAATACGTACACTCTAAAAACATTAAAGAGAAACGTCGACGTAGGCTTATTTTAGGAATAATTGGATAAACTGTGAAAGTGCCTACGTAAATTCCGTCATTAATGCGTCATTGAGGGTAGCATATCTTGTGATTGAATTTACGCTGTCGACCCTGGCGATATTGTAGCAGAGGTGGGAACGAGCTGTGGGTGAAGCCCGTTTAACTTAATTGATGTCTTAATTTACGGACCAACATTCAAATGTCATAGAATCCCATAATACTTTCTCGAATTCGTCGTTAAAAACTCCAAGACGGGCAGAGATCTTAAACTCCATTGTTATTTTTATTTATATTATAGTTATTATTGATATTCATGTTTTGAATTTAGTTATAGGCACTGATTTATATAATCATTAGTTTCTATTATTATTCTTTTCCTGACATTTATGTAATTTGTTATGTATAATTTTTAATCTGTGAAGTTGTGTCAGGTATGAGGTGCACACACCTGACACTTTACTTTTACTCAAACTGTGTTATTTGTTGTGTTTCAATTAGTGTACTGTTGGCGTACTATGGAAATAAATAAATAAATCAGCTCTATCCGTAATTTATTCGCAAGAAAAGTAGGTGTCAATACATCGGTGATCTGTTTGCTCGCCTCCCACTAGGTACTCGAGAGGTACAAGGCATACCAGCTCGCATTGTAAATCATCCATCTCGTCCTCCATGATGTCGCAGTCGTCCGTGTCCTTGGCTCCTATGATGAGGAGTTTAGTCTCTGGACAGGAGCCACTGACCACAAGTTGCGATGACTTCGGAAATATAAGGCGATGCACCGTTCTAAAATATATGATGAAGTGATGATTAAAATCAGTACATAAGAAATAATTGCATTTTCTAATGCTTCGCATTGTTCGTGCTAAACTATTCTTAAAGATAAAGGAACGCTTTCGTTCCTTTATCTTTAAGGTGAGTGTATAACTTGACATAAATGAATGAATTCATCTGTAATCGCGGCTGCTAGTCGCAGACGTAGTGACAATAAAGTCATTAGGACGAATCTTAGATCGAAAATGTTGCAGATGACCTATGATAGATGGCTATGTGAATAGCCCATTAATCAGGTAAATCTACATCGAGTATATTTTTCCTTAAATTATGTGTGTTTAGTCCCACCTGGGTATGTAGCAGGGCGGTTGGAAGACCTCTCGCGTGTTCATGTCCTGGCAGACCCCATCCAACAGCAATATGTCTTCCATTAGCTCGTTCACCACAAACACCTGGATAACAATTCATTTTATAAATTGAATTCTACCCAACACGGAATGTGTTGCTGAGTGTAGTACCCAATTACGAGTATGATAACATTTCTCTAAACACAAGTCTCAATTTTGTAACATCTCGTATGGAGAATGGTAAACGAAATTGTAAAGTATTATCTCGAAGATGACAAAAAATGCAATGAAAACCAGCCCTTCACTGTGTTTCCTGTAATTAAAACAAAGTCATCTAAAAGTAGTAAAATAATAATAATATTTGTTTGTTAATTTATAGATATTTTGTCTAACATATAAAAATGACTCTATTTCTCAAGGACATACCATGACCTGTGGTACCTAAATAATAAAAAGCTAACAAAGTGTATTGTCAAGTTGTACAATT
>JAFELO010000361.1:878874-898590 GCA_017140195.1 Eumaeus atala | reverse complement strand
ATGTACACAAATAGATTCATGGGTTAATAAGACCTGATACTTATCAGGACTTTATTGGACAACGCCAAAGAGGGTCATATTTTATTCTTAGGTCACTCTAACTCACTATTACTACGAATATAAGCGACAGGAATTTTACCTTAAACGCCTTCAAACACGGCACAAATGCGTGTTCCAAGCGCATGCTTATCCGTTCCACTGACCACCCATGGTAGGCGGGCACATTCGGCAATATTATCATAGCCAGCTTTATTCCTATTTCCCGCCACATTGCTGCCTCTAGACTGAAAACAAAACCTAGAATTAAAAAAGGAAACACCGTGTAAAAGTGTTTTTCCATTAACCTAGATGGATGCCATTTAATATTAATAATAATATCGTCCTAACCGTATTTCTGCTGCGGCGGCAGTCCCTGTAGTGCCAGCCAAGTGTGCGGGACATATTGAATTGCACAAGTGCACTCTCTATTCCCTCTTTGTCTTATTTCGCATCACGAAACCATGCAGGACCGACGTCTGGTTCACCGTGGCGCGCACAGGGTTCTCCGAGGCACAGGGGTAAAACACCGCCAACTTATCAACTTTCGATTGTTGTTAGAATTTGAAAAATCACAACACTTTGGTCCGCCCCGAACCATGACGACACGAGCGCGTTTGAACATGCTAATCACTAGACCACGAGGCAGTCGGATGCCATTTAATATGTCATGGATATGCATTAGTATTAGGGTAAAGGGGGTAAACGAACAGCCTAAATTGGAGACTAGCGACGCCTACGTATATTCATAGAGATCATTCAGATGAGTTGCGCTCCTTCGCCTCAACCTCGTCAATGGGCCATAGCACCCCAAGCAGCACGCATACATGTGTTTCTACTCGACTGTATTTTATAACCAGAAGACAGAAAACTCTTCCGTAATCAGTCGAACTGTTAAGGCTGGACAAGCGCCGCCAATCAGTAGTAGGTCCCTCCGAAAAAAAAAACTGTATTTTTTTTTCTTTTACGTTACACTAAAATGTATTTCTCACGTTCTGGTTTTTGATTTATTAACTATTTGGATTGGCTTTTATGTTTAAGAGCGCACGGAAATTTACGCCTCTTAAACAACGAGTAGTGCCATACTCCATTGTTGCGGAATTTGGCCTGCACGACCTGGGTGATAATTCTCGCTCACTTGATACCGTCGTAAAGTGACATCCTCGGTGTCGCGTTTCGTGCCGTTTGTGAGTAGCTGGTGGCCCATTTGGGGGGAGGGCTCCGATACCACGTTGTCCCCCTATACTATAAAAAAACCATCATACACATGTTTGGACTGATGAAATAATTACTCACCCTATAACAGGATGCGGAGCTAAATGAAAGGCTTCTCTGACTACGGCGAGTGTGATGTAGTACGCCTGGACCGCGGTGTCGCAGCGGACGTTGTAGTTGTAAGGACGGTTGGTTAGCACCTGAAGTGGGATCATGTAAATTATTACACCGCAGCAGTCTGAGGATAGCGTTTTATGCATTCTCCTAATCTAATCGTTGCGAGAATTACGACACAAATGCTCTTCATAGCCTGCAGCTTGTCCAATGTATGTAAAAGCTGTCTTCGAAGTGTACTTTGCAACCCTATATACGAACCTACTGTGGGCTGTCATCCATTTTTTTTATGGTGGGCATCCGGGAATTCGAAACATCCTGACGACTGCCGAACCCACAGACGCGATGCGTTGCCTTCTTTTCATCCCCTCCAATGGACAATTCATTTTTTCATATGTTGTTGGTGCTGCCCCGGCTCCGTGGCGTCTCAGGCATGTTTGCTCATATCGAAGGCACTACAATGCATACGCTGCGCGTGTCAAAAACAAACGCCACTGTGAAGGCGACTAGAGCGTGTCTAGATAATTGCAACACTTTGCGATAGGTGTGTTCGAGTATCAGCGCCGGAGATATTGATTAATATTAACTCGAAGAGGCCAAACCCTAAATTGGGAATTCAACTAAACATTTCCCCAGATGTCAGAGTCGGGGGAGGAGGGACCTCTCGACCCATCTGGCCATGATAATAATAGTTAAATTAACTGTTGAAAACTCTGAAATCGGGATGTATCTCTCCCATCAGCGGGAGAGAGGTGGGTCAGTCAGTCACGATCCCAAACCTAGTCTCGTCGTCAGACAAGTACTCACAGCAATCCGATGAAGCCATATTGGGCTTCTCTTCACTTCCACAGCACAAGTAGATAAAGTTTTCCAATTAAGAAAACACTTATTTAGGGATCTACAAAAAAAGATTAACTATTACAATATAAGACATAAACTGACCCCGTATCGATAAATGTAAACACGAATGACATACGTAAGGATAGTGCTTCAATAGAAATGTAAAGGAAACAATCGCAAGAGAGAGACCACGAAGAAATAAATAAAATGTTGGGCGCACTCCTGGAGAGCAGCTCGAAAAAGACCACTTTGTTTTTAATCGTAAACCGAGTAACGTACAAGTAGTCCAAGCAATTTGATGACTCACAACGCCCGCATCGGCGTGATTGTTGTCCAGACGAGTTGCTTCCCTCCTCCCCTGCCACAGGCCACCGACAAGTCAGAAATATCATAAAACTGGACAGCATAGTCATTACTTTGCGGCGGTTTATGATAGCGAGAGGCATCCGGTCGTGACGGCCTCTACTAAAACTACTTCTCTCTAAATGCTAGCTGCATTTGTTGGCATTGCGTCGGTTGTTCGAAATAAAATTTCGTCATATTTATTCCGCGATAGTGACTTAAACAATAAAGTGCGATACTGAGGATCAAGTCCTCGAAAAGAAAAGTAAATAGAAAGTAGAAAATTTCAAGAAAGCAGATGACAGAAAGTTTACTGTAGTGATGTAACTGCGGAGTAAATAGAATCAGCATAAGAGACTGTTTCAGAATCCAATTGTATAGAAGTTAAAAACAAAAATCTCCTTGTCTACAAATACGCGTAATATCCGGTATACGACGAAGTTGACTTTTTTCGGACCTGAACTAAGCTGGAAGTCAGTCAGATACTATAAAAATGTGGCAAAAACAAGAATACTTGATGTATAAAGAATATTTTGCTGCTGGCTGTACCTAGTTATTGCAATTGTTTTGCAATTTTTAACAACCTATATTATATTTAGCAGTTACAGCGGATTTAAAAATGACAAAAATAAACCATGAACCATGAGTATGAAATACTAGATCAGGTAATATTTAAAAGTGCGAAGTTTGGACAGCTTTCTATTTTGTGGAATAACACATACTTTCAATTGTACACTTTGTTAAGTCTCCAAGCATTGTGTCAATTTTCAACGCTGAAAAACTTCTACAAACAATAATATATACTCGTAAACAACGTTTTTCTATTCTACAATACGAGATTGTCTTCTTATAACTAGTCTGTTAACCACCCATTTTTTAAATAAACACATATTATATTCAAAAGCCATATTTATGTTAGTCTTTTTTTAAAGTGTTCCAATTAGTAATCAAATAGACTTCCGGCCAAAGACCATATAGAGTAAAAAAATATTTGCAAACAAACGATGAATCAAATGTTTCCTCTTTATAACATTACTACAGACAACTTTTTTTTTTTTTGTTGACGAAGGGGAATGCATTTACGCATGATACCTGGGGACCCCGGTAGGCCCCAGACCTATGAACTCGGCCATTGGGTAGCAATAATAACTAAACACTATTACTGGAGGGTCCCGGATCTGCAGGCAACAGGATCCCTCCAGCGACAGGATGGCCACGGCGAAAAGGCCAGACTTCACCTCCTCGGGGACTGTCCGGCTTCGCTATGACAGTCTCCACGACATCGTGTCTTTACAGAGCGTACCGGGTTCCCATCCCAGCCCGACACGGAACACAGGGGCACTACTGAAGGCGCCGCAGATAGCGCCTCCTTCGCACCCCCATTCGTCGTTGGCGGGGGGAGGATGCGTCGGCAGCCTCCTCTCTCACCAGCTCGTCGGCTTCCTTCTGGGACATGACGGTCTCGCAGAAGGAAGCCATCGCCGGGTAGGACTCGTCCCTGCCAATCGTCGCGACGATGATGCTCGACTTTGATAAGTCCCCTCCGACAAATGATGTCAGATAGTGACGCAGCGCTGCCCATCTCGGGCACACCTCGAGGGTGTGCTGGGCCGAGTCCACCTTCGCGCCACAATCGTGACACCGAGTCTTCGGCTCCCTGTGGGCCGTCCGACACAGATACTCAGCGAAGCAAACGTGCCCGGTGAGCACCTGCGTCAGACGGAAGGTGAGGGGTTTGCGCCTACGGTGCATCAACCGCTCGAGGACCGGGCGCAAGGCAGCCGTTATCTCTGTGCGGAAGGGCTGCCGCGCCCGGTTCTCCCCCCCACCTCTGCATTAACGCCACATGCCCTAACCGTTGGACCCGCAGGATCTCGTCAAGCGCGGTGTTCAAGCCGAGAGCCCTTCTATCCGAGACATAGGTGTAGCTCTCGGCAAGAACCTCCGCAGCCCACGAAACCGTACGGTACCCCCGAATCGGCCTCACTGCGAGGACCCTCTGCGCGGAGCGTCCCACAGGATCAGCCCAAGCACGGACCCCTGAGGGACGCCACGCCCTACTCACCGCCACTCCACGGACCCCGACCAGTTCTCAAGGGCCCCTCTGCGACCGGAGAGATACGCATTCAATAGCCTCACGAGAGACACCTTGAAAAATTTCAGTGCCTCCCGTATCACGTTGTGCGCGAGACTGTTGAATGCGTTCGCGAAGTCCAACGACATCGCGACCAACCATCGCACGCACGTCTGGACTGTCCCAAGGGCAGGGACAGTCCGGCAGCTACCGCCCACATCTCAACCCCCCCCCTCTCTTTTCTTGCTTGCACGGCATGCCCCCCCATGACGTGGCTCGCCTGCCTACCCGCGGCCGCGCACATCGCACCGTGCGGGGCGGCTCTGCAAGCGCCTGCTTTCTGGCCGGCCTGACAGCAGCGATAATAAAGGTCGCTGCGGTCGATGACAGCGGGGCACGTGCTAGAAAGGTGCCCCATTCCCAGGTATCTGAAGCAGTACCTGGGGTACGCCTGCAGAAGGTGCTCCACTCCACTGCTATGCTCCCGGCCTGCAGAAGCTTTCTGGCAGCCTCCGCCGGGAGCTCGATGTGCGCTGTGCCCGAACCGAATTGCCCCGTGCGACTATTTCGCACGACGACCTGGCCCGGGTTACAACCCTCTTCCTGAGCCACCGCAGTGGCTAGGCGCTCCGCTGTGACCGCGTCGCTAAGGCCCGTTACCCTCAGTTCCGCCTTTTTCACGTCGGCCTCCTCCGCCAGCACCGTCTTTAGTCGAGCGGCGAGCGCGTCCGTTTTCTCACCGCTCGTGGTGCCGGGCAAACCAATGAGGCGTGCTCCGGTCGCCGCTCACCCAGATTAATGGCCCTTGTCTGCTGCCTCAGGCCGTAGCTTCAGTATAACGGCCGAGGAGCGCGGGAGCGAAAGCTTCGGCTTCGCTACCTCCTTCTTAGCCGGCGCAAAATTCGTCGGTTTGCCCTGCTTTTGCTTTTGCTTCGGCGGCGCTGTTGCCTGCGGTTGCTTGGGCGCCTTCCGCCGGACGACGTCCGTCCGGGATTCCGTCGACGGCCCATTTTCCGACTGCTTCACTTCTTGTGCCGCCGCTCGCGTGTCCGTTGGCGCAAACGTCGTCGAGGTCGAGGTGGACGAACCGAACGCCGACCACTGTTTTTCTTCGTCCGTGTCCTTCCCTTTCCCCTTGCCCTTCTTGGCTTTTGGAAGGGCTGGGACCTCCGTCTCGTTTTGGCAGGGGTGTACCTCTTCGATGGCACATACGACCGTCGCCGATGTAGTTTCCTTCGCTGCAGCCGCCGTTTTCGCTATCCACTTAGCAGCAACTGCCGCTCTCGTCTCTTTTGCCAATGGCCTGGGGAGGTCGATAGACGGGGCCGGGGGGGAGGAGCATGTTGCCCACCATTTGTGCAACCTTCTTCAGGAGGTCGGCCGTATTTGGCACAGCCACCCCTTCGGCCGGTTTTTTGCGGGACTCTTCAAAGTCCCACCTGTATGCGCGAACTTCCTCTTGAAAAAATTTTATTCGAATAAAATATTTTGATTTAAGTTGCATAAAGATTCGAACATTTCGCCATGAATTATTACAATGTTATAATTATTTCAAACATCGGCATATTTATACTACAAAAACATGTAAAAAAATATCCTTTCGACCCAAAACCTATGCAAATACACAAAGAATCTTCGAGGCAAATTTTAACGAAATTTCAACCCGATATGCCTTGGACAAAAGGTCCACATTTGTACCACTCAAATTTCTAAATCTAAAGGAATCATTTTATATCGCTGAAATGAAACTATTATAATTGTTATATACTTGTACGAGTAATGTGTGGCGTCAGGATGACATATGGAGGGCTGGGCGACCATCCTAAGAGAAGGACTCCAGGTGAGGAGTATTGCGTGTACGATGGCAAGCTGTAACAATCTCTGAGATACACGCTCAAGGTGTCCTCAGCTCATGACCTTCGTGGCCGTACTGGATACTGTTGTGCCTAACACGGGCATCAGCTGGCACAGCTGTCACCACAATACAGGCTACGTATTATATATCTTGACAGATATGGAACAACAATAACCACAGCAATACGTGCTCAGCTTTTTAACGTATTACATGTCTCTGTCTGTATCAGTGTACTCGTTTTATGGACTTTATCAATAATTGACTTTCATAGAGGAATAAGGAAATGTCAGTAGATGGCTACTATTATTTTAATTAATTGCCGCTGTTATCTTAATGAGAATTGAGCGGTAAATTGAAGTCGTCAAAGGAAACCGCGCGTCAAACAAAACGTTATTAAACTCACGCCCAACATTCCTATCGCGTTGCCGGAAACTATGTAGTCTTGCCTCGACTCAGCAAACTTCAGGTCTGCAAGGAACTCGTAGTTTGGGAGCGCTTCCTCCAAGTTTTCATCGGGCGGTGAGTAGGTCGCCTCGCACAAACCAGACACTAGAATGTAAAGACCTCTGGGTTGGTCGCCTAAAGAAAAAATAATTCCTTTGATATACATGGAAGGAGAGGTACCGAGGAAAAGCAATATATATCACGATCACGTTGATCTGATACTGTCTGAAGGTAGAGTCGTGAATCGTCGCAACCGGCGTGTCTGTGTTAAGCGAGGAAAGTATTTGGAAGAGGCAAGGCAGTTATGGATAGAAAGGCTAAATAATAAATGACGAAAATGAAATTAAAATTTTTCGATGGTAATCCTTTATACAACAAAATAGTGTTCACATATTTCACACACACGTACGCACGCACGCACGCATACGGACACACACACGCACACGCACGCACGCACACACACACACACACACACACACACACACAATTTACAAAACTAGTGTTGTCGAATTTTGATCACCGTGAAAGTATAGTATCAAATGATTAGTATGACAAACCTCTGGATAGTAACACATCGTTGATATTATAATTGCGTATCTCAGAGTTCTCTAGAAAATAATCGGCGACCCTCTCATTGCCTTGCAACCATGAGACTGCACGCAGTTGAGTCTAAAAAAGAAGATGAAAAATCGGTCTTCAATATTAATCAAATACACTGTTTATTACACAGACTTTAAAAATGTATCAGCAACAGACAATTATTAAATAACTACCGACTTCGTACCTATATTTTGCAAAACATGGTAAAAAATTAAATGATTAACAAAAATACAAAATTATAGATTTTATATGAGATTCACAGTACAGTTATGCGCGATAAGAAGTGGCGTGTATACCACTCTGTTGTGGCTTTACGGACATCAAGGTGGCGGTCGTGGAACTTAGAGTTCTGTCGCGTTGTCCGTAAGTAAGTACATAGATATTAAATGACACCACGACGACAAATTCAATTTGTGACAGCACGTCTGTCGGGACTGTTAGTTGTCAATAATTCCTGAAGCTTCATAATGACTTACTTTGATTTTTTTCTTACACCTTTGGATATTGAAATGTTTTCAATGTCTACAATATTTTAGAAAATTTTATATGTCTTATGTTCATTAGAGCTAATGTAGGATTGTAATCGCAAAAGAAGTTTTCAAATCGGTGCGATAGTTTCGGAGCCTATTCAACGCAAGCAATCGAACAAACAATCAAATGTTTCTTCTTTACAACATTAGCATAAATTATATTTTTAAGGTCGGTTGCAGTGTTAATGTTAGGGCATTTATATTATTTTAAATATTGGCCACGCCACAAAAATATAATAATTATAAAATTGTGTAATAATTATTATGATTTTTTAGTTGGTAATGTTTTTGAAAGCGGTTTAATTTGTTAAATCATTTTTTATCTCATAAACCACAAGTATTTATTGTTGTGACCATTTAACGGATTTTATCGCGTTTCTTTAGATTTTCTTGTGCAATGACCTTATTATGAATATTTTGCAATTGTGTTTAAACTATTTACATACGTATGGAATAGATAACATCTTTTTTGGGGTCGTATATTAAACAGCAGTGTACATATATTTTTTTAATTAGTAAAAATAAGTTGACATTGAAATCATTGGCTCTTTCGTTACATAAAATAAAAAATCGACAATTATCACATTCTTAGGAAACTAATATTATATTGAGATATCTATTTAATAAAAGAAATTTCATTCTTTCCCCACGTTACTTCCATTTACTAGTTAGCCGGGCTAATTATAATCGAAATAATATATACGCGCTCTTTCCATGCTGAAATTCTTCTCTGCCAATCGTATGCTCTGTTTTAAGTACTCCAAATTATCATGGCGTTTAGAGCGAGCTGTACTCTCTAAAGCTGATCATAAATCATCATCTAGCGGATTAAGGTCGAGACTAGATGAAGGATAATTCCTCAGCTTTGATCAAGTCCGAAACGTTCCTTTAAACCAAGATTGGGTGAATCGAACTTTACGATCTGGTACCGAGTCTTGCTGGAAGGACCATACTTGGTTATTGGGCATGGTGTTATTAAGGGGCTTAGCTACCTCCTCAAGAATACCGTCTCGGTACACACACAGGTGTACCAATACCTTTCACTAAACCTTGGCTCAGTCACTCCTTCATAGCTTACACCGCAACAACCAAGTCTGATATTGCCCACGCTGCACTCTGTCAACTAATTGGCCTTCCTTAGAGCTTTAAGCACAAATACGGTCAATTTGATTGTTAAAATGTTGCTCAATTGTAAAAAAAAACTCATCCGTATACAATTTTCTTCTGTGACTTACCGTGCCGCTTCAGTAGTTGTTTCGATTTTACCACCCTATAACATCTTTAATTTATGAGTTAAGAAATTACCAGTGCGTTACTTTGAGGCTGTAATTCCTAAGTCTAGTCTTAAAATATGCGATGTGGCTCTAGGTCTTATCATAATTTCCCGAGATAAAATCTTTTGCTTTCGGACAGGATTTCTTCGAATTCTTTCCCTTGCTTTTAATCAAAGATCTAGCCGTCCACGTTGTGGACGGCTAGATCTTTCTCTGTTACAAACAGAGGAAGTCTCATTGTACCTATTAATAGACCGGTACACAAACATTTGTATGGAGAGTTTCAAAAATTTCATTTGGCTCCACATATACTTTGTGTAACGCAGTCACAGCGACTCTGGTCTCTTTACCACCCCACTCCATCTTAATATCGCAAAATATTGTACAATGTATTGACGTCAAAATGAGAAAACACAACGAACAGTCGAATAACTATATATATAACAGACTCCAAACTCAACTATCATATTTTTTATTTTTAAGTGTTACACTGTTTATGGCCAGACCAAGTATAAAAATAAAGAGAAAGCATAAAAAAGCAATCGAAATATATAATACTTACCTCTGGCGACGAAGGCGCCACCAAACTTCCCTTGTGCCGGCACAGTTGTGTTTTGTTCTGTATAGCTCCTACTAAGGACCGGTACTCCATCTCGTCGAGAAACCCTAAAGATGTGTTATTTTAATCATTGTAGACTTACAATGATTAGAAGAGACTTATTTTAAACATTTGAATTTAGGTTCTCTAAAAAGAATATGACATTTAAGATGTCAGCGACGAAGCTACTTAGGACATCGTTCCGAACATTATTAATATAGTTTTAATTGTTCCTGTTTTTCTAAAAATGCTAATGTTTTATAAAACCCTAGTAGAGTTTCGCTGTATTTGAGACATCAGCCATACCTTCCTCCTTAAGTTGCATAGCATCCAACAGCATAATATTCAACGTGGACATCGTGGCTTGTCTCGTTTTAACAGTTATAGCAGTCCACGGTCGATCCCGTTGTAAGATGCCGAGTTGCCGAGTCACCACAAGTCTACAAAAGAAACGACAAGTTATCTCAACATTCACTCAAACAAAGAGAAAGTTAAATAATTTAATGCTTATGCATATTCACAGACATAATTTACTCTCTCTCCTGTGC
Organism: Eumaeus atala; assembly: GCA_017140195.1. NCBI lineage: Eukaryota > Metazoa > Arthropoda > Insecta > Lepidoptera > Lycaenidae > Eumaeus > Eumaeus atala. The sequence goes on along the minus strand of JAFELO010000361.1, from coordinate 888,120 downwards.
GGAGGTACAGCTGAATTAGCCGGGCACCCACGGGGAGGTACCTCTCGCTCACATGACACGCCCAAAAGAATCAGTAATACTGTCGCATTTCGTACGGTCTGTGAGTAGAAGTTGGCCCAATGAAGGAAAGGAGGAAAGGAGGGCAAAGCATCTATATGCCAACAATATTGCGGATGTCTATGGGCGACGGTAATCATTAAATGACTTCGATTTCTTGTTTGCCGTCCTGTACAATAAAAAAATACTGGTAGAAATAAATGTATATTAAAAAATTTCGTTATTCTTTGTAACATTATCTATGGCAAGACTAAGTAGACATATGGGTATTGCATAGAAATGTTGTTCTCGTCATAGGTCTAGTGGATGAGTTCTATTACTTTGTGGAATTTTCACAAAGATGTAAGCAGTTCAATATAAAACTCTTTATAAAAACTTCCCGATGTGTTGATTCATTGCGGATGGCGCCAGACGCACCATCAATTTTATTACCATATAGTCAAATCACAACAGGCGTGCCGTTTTAAAATCGATTATGACTCCCGTAAATTAATTATTTATTAGGACTACTGGAATGTTACAAGTTATAAGAAACTACTTTAAAGAATTTTGAAAGATTATTCCAGAATTCTCGTTTATCGTACAATCACACGATTTAATGAGGTTGGGAATGGAGAGAAAGAAGCGGTAGGCCTCGCTCTTTCAGGACGCCAGCAATGCTTAAACTGTGAAGGCACGAATTTAAAGAAAAGCAAGCAGAAATGTTAGCCCTCCAGATGGAGTTAAGCAAAACCACAGTGAAAAGGGTGTTGCATGAAGACAACGAGCTTATAGCAGAAACACAGACACTGCTGGGATGTGCGCCTCATGGACATGAGACTGAAGAGATCCTGCACACTGTTGAAGCGGTACGCAGGAAAAAGTACTGTCAAAACCTTTCTTTGGAACGACAAAATGTTTACTGTAGAGAGCTCAAACAAACAAAATCACAAAAGTGATGAATCAAGGCGGCGTATTCCACTTACCCAGTCATGGTTTGGGTAGAGGCCACATTCTTAACAGAGATACATTTTTTGGGAAAAATGCGTAATCTCGAATGCATTGTCTACTAAAGTGCAATCCTCATATACAACATCAATGTTTATTTAGCGCGGTAATTAGTGTGTTTTCTGGCACATTTATGGCTGTTTTCCCATCGTACCATAATTTTGTTCATAAAATAAGGTCCAGTTAGCAAATATTGCAATATTGAATAGTCATAAAGCCGTTCCTAAAATAATGCCAATCCTAACTTTAATTAGGACAAAGCTTTTATTTTATAGTTGTGTTTTTTTCTTGGTGCTTCTCTTTCACAATCATAGGGTTCCGAACCGCGTAAATTTTAATAAATTATTTATCTCTCATCTTTATTTTAATGTCGTTTTTGATTAATGTTAACTTATAGTAGATTTGAAAACTGTTCTTAACAAATTTATGATGAATATTTCACGAGTAGTGAAAGTACATAACTATATATTACGATAGTATGTAATTCAAGAATCTAACGCCAAACTGGTTGACTGCGTGAGAAATTAACTTCTCCCGGCACGGAGACTGGCCCTCCGCTGGTCCAGTCCTCCACTTGAATCTGTTGGATTGCAAAATATGGCCACACTTTTTTCTATAATTTTTTAACCTACTTCATAATAAAATATATGTTTTTATTGACACTAACAGATAATAATTAATATAAAAATGAAAAAACAACCTGTCATACTCCAGTCTGCTGAAAAGACTTTCTTGTATGACTGCATTATCCACTAGTTGTGGAAGAAGATTAGACACCTCCTGTACTCCAGTGACGAATCCCTGAACAAAATGTTACGAAAGACAATTTCTTTAAGTATATTGTAATATGTTTAAATAAGCTGAAACCGATCTCTTTACTACATTACTACATTTATATTTCAGTTGAATTAATCTGAGTTAATATTATGACTAGTAGTATAAATGTTATATTTTCAAAATATTATATTTAGTAATGTGTTGTGAAATTGCAGCGGACTTTGGCCGGCACTACCGGGGAGATCTCTCGCTCACATGACACCAGTGTAAAGTGACATCTTTGGTATCGCGTTTCGCGCGGGTTGTGAGTAGCCGGTGGTAATTTGGGGGAAAGGAGGGAAACGCATCGGCATAATTATGCTAATGTTGATGGACGTCGGTAGTTGCAGAAAGGCTCTTTCTCGAGTGTCTCTATATTATAAAAAAATACATTTACCAGCAGAAATACATATTGTTTCTAAATTACAAGGCCTTGCTAATTAGATAGAGATTAACAAATTAAGGTTCCTTGTATTTAGATCAATCCTAATGTTTATCATTTGCACTGACACGTTATACCTTCGCAATATCATATCCAAATGCCAATTGGATATCGATCATTCTATCGATGTACGCCATTATTTTAGGAACTGATACTCTGTAAATAATAAAACATTATACTCATAAAAAACGAATGTTTAACAAGATCATGGGAAAGTGTCTGCGTGAAATGTAGAGGGACGCATAATCGACTCCTAACTGAAAATAACTTCTAAAGTCGGGACACATTTAAAATAAATTCTCAATAAATCTTCTTAATAAATAAAGGGAAACATACGTGCTAATAAAATTTTATTTTAGTGTTGTACCCTTTAACAAAATAAGACCGTGAATTATTTTTTGACGCTTTTACTCTAATCGGCTTAATACTTTCGATTCGTTCTATCTTTTCCTTTATTTTATTAAGCAATAAATAATAATAATCTAATTACTATTTCTAGCAATTGGATGACACTTCACAAGTTTTGATATAAATTCCTTAAGTATTCTATTGAACTGAAAAGTAACAAGGTATAAATTGTGCTTAGCAGCACCAACCTTGCCAGTTTACACAGTCTCAGGAAGCGGAGCATGCGCAACAACTTGGTGGCAGTGAGTACACTGGAGTTTAGATTGTTCCACTTATTCCACTGAGTAGATGAGTCCAAAATGTCCAGTATTAAGTCTGAAATATCACACACCTATTCATACATCTTTTCCTTTGTTGCGATGTCGTTTTTGCCGGTGGCCAATTTGGGGGAGAAGGTGAAAAGGAGGAGAACGCACCGGCACAGTAATTATTCCGATGTTCATGGGCATTGGTAGTCGTAGAAGGGCTCCGACTATTCGTTTGATCCCCTTTGATACTATAAAAAATACTAAATTATAACCTAATGATATCTGTGGACTTACCACGCCACGTGAGCCTAGTCCTGTGCGAAGTACCGTAGGGACTTGTGTTACAGATACCAGACAATGGAAACGTATTTAATATTTGTTATAAATTTAAGACATTTTACACATTTAAGATTATTATAGAAATACAAGAAACAAAACAAAACATCCGTGACCTAGGCAGGATTCGAACCCGCGAACTCTAGCGTAAAACGCGGATTGACCGCCACGGAATTAACTGCGCCAGCCGGTCGTTTGACCTAAGTTATAATTAATTGCGTGGACTATTAAAAATCTCTTTACTGTTACTTTTTATTCCAATTAGCGCGATGACCTAAAGCGAGTAGCCGATATATTTATAAATAAAACATATCATAGTTTATAATCTTTAAAATAAGATATATTTTTTCCGAAAACTATTATCAGAACTTCCTTAAGTTAATAGCGGCTGTAGTACACCACTGTGCAGTACAACCCGGTGCAGTATGGTATTCATGTATATTATTTTTCAAAATGTTGGTACCTACATTAATAATTTTGAAACTTGATCAAATTATTATTCTCTAGGGTTTATTTTATTACCTATGTCTAAAGTCTAAATCATAGCATTGCTCTTATATTACTACATGCTTCAAAAGATCGGAATCAGTCGAAAAACGCAACGCTTACCGCCAGTAGCCATGACGATAATGAAAAAATCAAGTTTGTTCCAGTTTGACATAAAATATCCTCTGACATTATAGGCCAGCATCTTGAGTATCATTTCAAGCAGATAAATGACGAAGAACAACCTGTGTTAGATTATTATTATGAAATTGTGTATGTGATTTACTCATATATATATTTAGTATTATCTGTTGTTTGAAATGAATCGTTTTTTTGCACTTATTTCGCAGGTACCACGCCATCAGATCTGTTGCTAACGATATGTTTCGAATAAAAGAAGAATTATCAAAATCAGTTTTAAATAGAGATCCTCTGCTAACATTTCCAACCTTTCATCATTAGCTCAGTTACATGAGATGAACACGTAACGACCACGATACGTAAATGTCCTAGCAACTACAGAAAATGTGTGAAATGTATGCACACACAATTTGTTAGGGTTGCCTTCGATTATTCTAAGGTTCAGATCAACAATGGAACTAGACAACTCAACGTTTGCCCTTTCAGTTAAAAAAAGGGTAATCAATATTAGTTCAACCAGGTGAGCTTTCTGAAGTAATAAACAAAAAAAATAGAGAAGAATCGACAACCTCGTCTTTTTTTAAGTCAGGGAATAACTTCTTTCTTGATGTCTTAAGTTTACGCGAATGTTACCAATTACAACAAAATTACCTTACGAATTTTATCGCGGTTTTTTTTATTTTTTTTTGTTTAACATCTCATTCCACCCGTGACCATGGTTGCTGTAAAACTTCTGAAACGTCGGACTAGTTAAGTAATTAAATAAACCGCGACAGAATCGGTAAAAATATATTTTTATTGTGACCTCCTATTTTTTAAAGTCGATTAAAATAATGTACAGTAATAATGAAAATGCTTACTTACATGTTCAATACCTTTACAATTATCATAAAAATGGTCCTTGGAGATTTGAGGACCACCTCGGACAAGATGACAGGCGTATTGCAAAGTATCGTGATGTAGATGAACAGGTCGAACCACTTGTTGGAGACGAGCCGGAGGCACCGCTGTCTGCAGCGTTGATGGGGCACCGCCGTGTTTGCAGTATCTGGTGCCAAGACTTCTACCACCTTCCGTCTTAACCAGACCGCATAGGCCTTAAGGGAAAAAGAATGTTAGAATACTGGCTTATCACAGCCATTCTTAAAATAGTGTTCTACTTTAAACAATTTCACCGTAAAATTTTGGTATTTGTTTATCAACATTAATATGTGATAAAACCTTGAAAAACATACAACTGTTCTGAACTAAAGAACACTCTACGTAGCTAATAGAAAGAGAAACATAACATTTCCGGAATACTGAGAGTAAATTTTACCGCTGTAGCTGATATTTTTATTAAGTTCGTCAAAAGCTACATACCGCCTCTTAGCATTTTTGAGATACAACAATGGCAATTTTTTTACTGTAATAGCCAATTCAAATGTGAATAATAAATTTGAAGAGAATTCTTTTCTGCACAATAAAATTACGATAGGAAATAGAACCCAATTTCCTTTCGTAATTTTATTGTATTTCAAATTTTCAAGTGTTGGTTGTATGTCAGGGTTGAAGGAAGACATTTTGCATCTGCTTTAGAAAATAAATATTTATTACATAAAAATCTTATGTTTCACTGATAACCCCTAATATGGTCAAGAGATCTTCTGTTCAGTACTAGTACATAAATAATAATTTCCCGTAGCATCATGCATGTCCAAATAGCATCATGCATGTCCAAATAACTTAAAAATTACGTGATGCAGGTATAAAAAATTACGTGATGCAAGCTATATGTGATGTGATGTAGCTATAGCTATTGGCGCTTATTAAACAATCTCTGTCCCTACCCTCTATCCAGGATTAATTTAACTCGTAATTTGTATATACCTCTCTAAAAGGTTAAAAAATACACATGAGCTTTTTATTTTCATTTTCATTAAACGTCATTAGTCACACTGTTAGTAGTCCCAAATTCACGATAACACTCACAGCCACATCTTCAAAAATTCTCATTTTTTATAATAAAAAAGCTATTAGGGTAAGTAAAAGTGTGATCCAATAAATATTTTTTTTTATTTGTCCTAAACCATAGGTGTTTTTTTATTTGCCCTAAACCATAGGTGTTTTTTTATTTGTCCTAAACCATAGGTGTTTTTCAAATAAAGTTCGTCAAGGTTAACATTCATTTTATTTCACTGGCCTCGTCAAGTAATCTGTTACTTACAAGGTTTTAATTTTATAATTTAAGTTAACTTTATTTTATCATTTTAATTGTAATAACAACTATTCCCTATCTCTACATGTATTACAAAGGCAAAAGATAAATTAATAAAAGAGTAAAATATTAATTTATAGTACCTACTTTATCTTACATGCCAAGGGAAATTTCAATTTATTGAAAAAAAATCAAAACTCGAGAAGACTACCTTGTCAATTTTTTTATTATTATTCTTGAAGATTACCCCTAATACCACTGATATTTCGTTGAGCCGCTACTAATTCAAAATGTTTAAAAAGAAGATCTATGGTACGGTCTAATTATGACATATTTAAATTTAATCAAAATAAAGCAATACCTTTGGTTTCCACAAATTACCCATTTGTTCAATATTAATTCTTCCATCGTCCATATCCGAAGCTGTCTCCACAGCTTGTACGAGTAACCGCACGCCATCTTTGCTGATCTTACCATGTTCGTACTGCCTCCAGTAAGATATTTTAAGCGCTTTTAAAACTCTTTGATTTGCCTCCCTGTAATAGTTAAGTGTTGCCTAAACTTTTTCGAATATTGAATTTTTATTAACTAACTGTAATTTAACTTACTTTCGCACATACACTGAAGGCTGATTAGGCTACGAACAAGGTTAAAATGAGAGGTGTAAAAATGAGAAAGCTCTCTTTGGTTTGGACATGCAGAAAAAATGGTAGATGAAAGGTTAATAGGTATACAATGCGAATGTGGAAAGATGTAGGTACTGGGGAAGACTGACAGATTGATCGGGGACTATCTGACGGTGGTGACAAAACCCTTCACAACCGACGCGTTTGTATGAAGCTGTTAATGAATGTGGAGCAGGCAGGGCAGGTATTTGAGGATCATAATATGTAGCACTCTCGTTCTCTCTGCCTGCCCCATTAGACAACTGGTGCAAATATGTGTTGTTGTTGTCATTCTTGTTGCTTTTGTACCACTCTCGATACGTATTGGTTGTTAAGTTTTAAGCGAAGAAATAGGATTGTTTTCTGAAAACTGGAGATCACAGGAACAAAAGGACCTTTACTCAGAAATCTTTCGTTGGATATATATTTTAAATCAATAAATTTGTGGAAATAGTATAAAGAGTATACTTTTTATTTAAGATACAAGTCTATCATTTTTGTGAAACACTACAAATAATTGTCTATTTTGCAGATTTTTTCAGTGAAATGAACAGTGTAAATATGACAAGTAATAATACAAGGACATATGATGCCAGCTCAGGATAAGATTGCGACCTGAGACGCTCGCCCCAGACCAGCGGCCTCGGGATGACAGCTCAGGATAAGATTGCGAGCTGGGTCGCTCGCCCCAGACCAGCGGCCTCGGGATGACAGCTCAGGATAAGATTGCGAGCAGGGACGCTCGCCCCAGACCAGCGGCCTCGGGATGACAGCTCAGGATAAGATTGCGAGCTGGGTCGCTCGCCCCAGACCAACGGCCTCGGGATGATACGAAGCACAGGCTTAGTACCGGGAAGGTACAAGACTGATATACCATGATCAGATTTATTGGGTGTCAAGAGACTTCGCCACCGGCATGTTTGTAAGAAGCGAGTAATGAATGTGGAGGAAGCAAGGCAGGTATGTGAGGATCGTGATATGTGGCGCTCCGTTCCCTCTGCCCTGCTACGCCCCCATTAATGAGCTGGCGTGTCGATGTGTTCGTTCTATGTGGGCGCGCTTACGATAACTTTAAAATGACATTCAAATGTCGTTTAAAAATACACGCTGATACCAGAAAAACGAAGTGACGTTTTTAGGTACAATACATCGACTATATAGTTGACACTACAATAGTAACCCGTAAAGCCGGTCAAGTACAAAACAATATTACTAAATACGCTTGTACGCAAATATGTATACGTAATACGCAAGCCACTTGTCTACATCCCTAACCTCATCATTTCAGCGAATTCTTTCTTGGTTGGCTCGTTCGTTATGTCTCTCTCACAATCGGGGCAGGTGGTGTAACGGTAGCCCATATATGTATCGTCGTTATCATCTTCACCACGTCGCGATATTTGGAGCTGGTACGGATGCTTTATTGTTGTTCCTTCGTTGGATAAAAGAAATATCTTTAAAAAAGCACATACATTTTTATGAATATTTAAATGTATGTATGTAAACGACAACCATTTAGTTAGCAGATAGAGAACCTATTTAATCTAACGAAAGCTGGTACTTAGGGGCCAATATGTGATATTATTAATATATAAACGGTAAACTAAATCAAAAAAACGGTCTTCCTATATCCTTAATATTAGTGCAAGACCTATCCAACGATACACCATAGAATGAGGTGGACAAAAATAAAATCATTACACATAAGGGAGGTTAAGGTATTCATCCGGACAAAAGCGACGTGGGTTCAAGTGACACAAACTCAATGTTAATTAACAAATTGGCTAAAGTTCCGCCGAAATGTCGAAAGTTATTGCAGAAGTTCTGTGAACCATCTAGTTTCCGACAGTACACATAGGAAATCTAAAAAAAGTTCTCGTAATCCATCTAAATGGAAACAAAATGTATCATTAATGTTAATTAATACGGATAAAAATCATGTTTTATGTAACAATCAAAAACAAGTACCAGCTTATGTCGCTAAAGACTTAAATGCGCGCAAAATATTGATGACTCCGGCAGAAAGGCAATGTTTGAGAAGTGTTGGTCAATAGGAAATTTAAATACAAGTACACTAACGTAATGTTTGCTGATTGTAAAATAATTTATTTAATTTTACACTAAACGATAACCGGATTTTTAAAACCGTTAAAAAGAAGACTGGCTCGCAAAGATTTTTATAAGAGATAAGCAGGTTTCGAAAATACCCAGTAGCTCTAGAGCTCCTCGAAAGTATTAAACAACACATAAAGTCCATCCCCAGAATTCGCACTTTTTGGGAGCATCTACATACAGAGAATACATAGGTGGAGAGAAGATAATAATATACACCTGAAAGGACTTCGATCAATTTAAAAATTAGAAGCCTACTACTAGTCACATATTGGCTTTATTATCAAGTATTTACCAAACTGTTTATTATTACCTTTTGTGATCAAAAAAGGACGGCAGTGGCTTGTGCCT
>JAFELO010000361.1:833904-878642 GCA_017140195.1 Eumaeus atala | reverse complement strand
CTTTGCTTTTCCACCAATATACCGTATCATAAACACAGCGTGCGATTCGGTGCCTGTCCATAGGGCCATCACAAGAGTGGATCCATACACGTTTCCCAGTTCGCTCTGGGACCTGTGAGAGTGCCCCGACAAATGGATAGACGCCGATCGTACAAAGATACCAATAGCCCAGGCACATAAACATATGTACATACGCACTCAGAGGTCAACATGACCTCGCATTAACCACAGCCTCGTATTGACGAGGCTCGAACAACACATTTCCAGTAGGGAGCTTAGCTCTCCGGTCTGGACTCCCCTCGACCCGGCAACGGGAAGAGTGCGAAGACGTGCTAAGAGAGAAAATTTAAATAAAAAGTAAATATGGAATAACATCAGAAAGGAAAAGTTTTCTGTCCCAAAGCCAAGGAGGCAAAAAAATGCAACACAATATATAACGAAACCAAATTTTACTAGCTGTTATGCACTGTCTGACTGGAGAAATCCCTATACAATATGTAACAATATACCTGTTGTCCCTGCTAGCGATTCATCTCATTACTGTTCAATCAAAAAAATCTAAATAAATATTAATTCACTACAATGTTATAAATAATAAAAGGTGTTTTGTTTTACCCCTGCTAAACCGCGCGGTGTTATTTGTTTGAGGCTTTACAAATAAAGCCCCATGCGCTGGCGTCGCCTGTCGCCTATAGCAGTTCGGTTCATGAAATGGTGACATGGTCAGCCGAATGTATTTTATTTAAGAAGAATTTTTACACTTCTCCTTTGAATAGAAAACACCCGTCCTTACGAAAGAGCTCTCTTCAGTGAACAGCACGCGGCTCAGGAAGTCTTAACTAAGCCAAGATTGGAATGCCACCAGCCTCAGTAAAGCCACGTTCTTCGGACTGCAATTACGCGCGCTTCTGCATTCTTGCAGTCGGATCTCCCGAGACACGTAAACAAATTAAAATATTTCAGATACGACACCACTAATACAGATCAAACGAATTAAAAAATTATCTGATAAAAAAATCACACGTGAAACTAATTCAAATTTGAAAACCGTCGCACAAAAGTGCGCCGCCCTCGAGTTCAACGCTATACAGCGATCATGCGATGACGGCGATGTACACAGCACCGTTTGGTCATCTCACTTCATGATTTTAGTGCGGTATAGTAAATGTGACGCGATAATTACAATTATTATTCCATCTTTATGCGTATTCAACCAGGGATTTCAGTGCAGACAGTTTAGTCTTGTCGTACAGTTGTAGTTCTAGTGTGGTTTACATAAAAGGCTCGCGTACCGTCGCGTCACGCCGCTGCGCCAGTTCCGTCTAGTGCACCCGCCCCTAGATACACAGTATACTTCAAACGGACACCGCGTATCTGCTTGCTTCTTTGAATTTTAGTATCATCATGATCAATCTTTGTTTGATTTTAAATGATAACTTGCCAATATTTGATTTTATCGAACTTTACATATGTGCCTAAAAGGAACAACTGGGTTTTTGTTACATAATACACAATATGTCACTTGTATAGATAAGTAAAAGTTAAATTGTTTGAAATCTACTGTTATAAGGTAACAATGGATGTGAATAATGGGGCTTACGTTAATGTATGTAGCTATTTTTGAGATGAAATACATGGACACAGAGAACGAAGGGCGAGGAGCAAACGAAGTTGGATCCTGTATTAGAATAGAATACAAATGATCTAGAGATCATTTGTATATCTTGAGCGAAAAAAATCCTAATAAAAACCTACATGTCACTTATTATTCTGACAATTGTTGTAGTCAAAATAAAAATTGATTGATTATGGTTCTCAATTCTTACGCAGCTACTCACTTTGAAAATATACATTCAGTAACTCGTGAATGTTGAACCAATGGACATACGCAAAACGAATTCTTTATTAACATGTTATTAACATTAACACTTATTAAAAATTCACGCAACTATGGAAAACCTTTTATTGTTACAGAGTTAACAGAGGATTTTTTCATTAATTTAAATTACAGGAGTAATGACGTCATATATTAATGAAGATGAAGATAGTTTTACTTTAAATAACATAAAAGTTTTATAGATTGACTCATTCAGAAAATATTATAAAACTTCTTACAGTCAGAACGAGTTCAAACGAGTTAACACAAGAAATAAGGTTAAAAAATGATGAGTCCAGATTTCGCCAAAGCATTTTGCCAAAGAAATTAAGAGATTCAAAGAAAAAGTCTTACAAGTTCACATTAACAAAAACTTAATTCCGAGTTATTATAAAGATGTTTACGCCTCTATACTGTAAAGATGTTTACGCCTCTATACTGTAAAGATGTTTACGCTTCTATACTGTAAAGATGTTTACGCCTCTATACTGTACAGATGTTTACGCCTCTATACTGTAAAGATGTTTACGCCTCTATATTGTAAAGATGTTTACGCCTCTATACTGTAAAGATGTTTACGCCTCTATACTGTACAGATGTTTACGCCTCTATACTGTAAAGATATTTACGCCTCTATACTGTAAAGATGTTTACGCCTCTATACTGTACAGATGTTTACGCCTCTATACTGTAAACATGTTTACGCCTCTATACTGTACAGATGTTTACGCCTCTATACTGTAAAGATGTTTACGCCTCTATACTGTAAAGATGTTTACGCCTCTATACTGTAAAGATGTTTACGCCTCTATACTGTAAGGATGTTTACGCTTCTATACTGTACAGATGTTTACGCCTCTATACTGTACAGATGTTTACGCCTCTATACTGTAAAGATGTTTACGCCTCTATACTGTAATTTTTTTGCATTATAACGTAATCCTGTAACGCTTATTATATAAATTATTTGACAAGTTCAGGAGTAGGTACTTTTGAGATTTGTTTTGTTTGATTTATTTCAATGTTGTGCATAAAGAACATAAGGGCTACTTTATAGAAGCTGTAATTTACGCAATATCGTCAAAGAAGACTGAACATCATTAAGAAACACAAAATAAATTAATAAGTTATAATTATTAATTTTTAAAATGTTCTCAGTTGTTAATTTGTAGTACGTTAGAACTTCTAATAGTCCTATAAGTTTATTTCCAAAACTTTTATTGTGATTGCTAAAAAGTAATAATACTTTAAAAGATAGTCTCCATTATCTTTTTTTTTTTTTTGTTATAATTACATTTTTGTACTTAGTTTTTGTTGTAGGTCAATATTACAATATTACAATATTACAATATTACAATTTACTCCAACAGCTGTTTAAATCTTGTTAGTACAGTCATGCTTGTTAATGAAACACATATTTTAACAAGTCATTAGAAATAGAGGGATCCCGAAATTAAATAAGTATTTTTTAAATCAAATTTCAGTGAAACACACACTTTTGAAACAATTATTTAACAATTAGAAATATTTTTTGGTAAAGATATGGACACAGCAATAAGGATGCTGAAAGAGGATAGCAATATATGATACTAGCATCATCATATAGTAGTCCTTTTAGCCGTAGCGTTGTGATGTATGGACCTATAGCCGTTCTCGATGAATGGAATATGTAACACAAAAATAGTTTTTCAATTCAGGCCAGTTGTTCCTGTGATTAGCGCACCCAAGCAAACAAACTCTTTAGCTTTATACTATTGTATGTGAGAGGCTGCAATGCAACCGGGTGGAATTGGCACGAAGGGGAAAGTGGTTCTCGCTAACACGACACCGACGTAAAGTGACCGAACTGTGCTGTATGTGAGTAGCCGGTGGCCCATTGGAAAGAAGACGGCAAGGAGAGCAACGCATCTGCAAGGCAATAATGAGGATGTCTACGGGCGTCGGCAGTCGTCAGAAACCGAATGAGTAGTATCAAATTCACAACAACTGCTAACAAGCTAAATAACAAGCTAAATAACAAGCTAAACATACCTAGTTCCACAAGATCCCAGTTAGCATCAGCGAGGAATTTATCCATCTTCAACATGGATATGCACCGGTCTCTGGTCAACATTATACGTCTTACACAGTTCGTCATGTTAGCCTTTTTCGCTAGAGATATTTCCGCTAGTCCCAGCATCTTCAGCAACTTCAGCATCGTCGTGGCATTGACAAGAAGAGACAACATGACCAAACCCGATGTCTGTATTATAAATACCTGAAAGTATTATTTTTTTTTTTGTACAACAGAAGTATTTTGTGAAAATGTGAAATTGTTGTCGTAGGAAGCGCTTTTACTAAAAGAAATAAAGTCCACACAACACTATCCACTGTAGAGCGAAACCCTCCCACTATGGTCTATGCACTATCACGGGACAAGGCATGAGGATGAAACTCTGAACCCGAACGGCATTGTACCGAAGTTGGTGTTCTCCTGTAATGCCGGACAACCTTTTCATACGGCACCGTGTACCACGAGCACCACGCGCCACGATACCCACACTTCGGGTCTGTGACGGCGCATAAATAGACTTCCCGTAAAAACCAAACGAAATTGTTTATGCGCTGCATCAGGCTCCAAGTGAAATTGCGAACTTCATGTGTCTTCTTTTACACTTTTATATTAAGAGGTGCATGACGGCGAAGATGAACGGCTCGCGTTTCGCCCACCTAAGCCCCCGTTTCAAGTGTAAGGTCGGTGATACAATGCTGCATTGCAGCTGAATTGGTCCGGCACGAACGGGGAGGTACCGCTCGCTCACAGAGCACCGCCGTAAAGTGACAGACGCTTCGTGCGGTTTGTGAGCCCATTGGAGAGATAGAGGGCAACACTGCCATCCGACCTCGAAAATACAGAATGGAAACCAGGCCCAATCTTACATTGCGTCGAAATCGAATACGCGAATCCGGTTTCACTCACGACGATTTCCTCAGCCGTAAGAGCACTCATAAAATGTATTTAAGTAAGAAAAACCCACCCGAGTGGAAGTTCGAAGTGCTAACCACTGGACTACTAAGGCTCTAAATTTTATGTGTAGTTTGAAAAAAAAGCTTTGTAAAAATATTAGTTTTAGGCTGCATGTCTTAATCGGCAAGTTGCGCACTTATTCCGGTAGCTATAGAGAAATTTATTGAGTGTCAGTTTGATATTTACCCAACTGTGTCAAGAAGGTAAGGTTCTATGTATGTACGAGTATGTACATTTCTATATACCTGCTGCAGCTTGAACGGATTTTAACGTATTTGGTGTCATTCTAGAAGTCCCTTTTTCGTAACACGTGTAATCGGTAGATCGTAAGAGTGAGTAGAAGAAAATATATTTTAAGCAGTCAAGTTTTCGTTTTTCAATTTCTCGTTAGGTTACTTCTTTTTTCTTACCTCACCAGCGAAAGTCATGGATGGATTTTCCAGCACAATCAATGCTAAACAAAGAGATAACGGCCCACGCAGTCCGCCCCATACACACGCCATAGAATGTTGCCAAGAAATTCCGTATCCAACATGCCTCAAAACTGGGGTCATGATTACATATATCATCATTCTTGCACAATAGATAGACGTATAGGACACAAAGACCAAAACAACTTGGCGAACAGTAATAACCCCGCTAGCCTTCTCGAAGATCACCACACCAACCATTGTAAACAACAGTGTATGTGCCACATGAGCTAAAATAGTCCAAAACTGCGCCAGAACTTGTTCAACATCACCAGCTATCGTGGATTTGCGCTTACTAACTATTACACCAGTAATAATAGTGCCCAGTAACCCGGAAACGTAAAAAACCTTTTCTCCGATGTAGTACGTTAGATATGACCCAGATATTGTAACCGTGACGGAACATAATAAATCGTAATATGTCAACGACAAGAAGGTCGCCGTTATGTTTCCCATAACTATACCCAAAAGTATTCCACCACCAGCGTAGCGAAGTATAAATAAAGTTATTCGAGAAGCAGTATCCAATGCCATTGATAAATATCCAAATACAGCAACAAATTCAATCATAACCGTCGCATCACCTATCAAGCCTTCGCCCAGAAGTAAAACGCTTATATATTTACCCTTTGAGAGTTCTTTTAACTGCTTCACAACATCCAATGGATATATCGGGGAGCAAACAATACCAAAGAGAAAACACAAGCCCAAGTTCCAAGTGGGATCGAATATATAGTATGCAACCAATGCTGACAATACCGCACTTAACCAAATTCCTGGAACACCAACTAAGATAATTTGCGAACAACTTTTCCAAAAAGAATGCGCGTCCACGTTATACGAAGTATAAAATACGTAAATAGGTAAAAATATCAACAAAAGTGTATCGACATCAGTATAACAAACTTGTATAAAAGGTCTAAACGTCGGATACCGATTTGCGCAAAACCCTACAATGCCACCCACAGCAAACATTATCACTCCGTAAGGTATACACATGCTAGTTTTTAACATAAAAGTCCTTATTATTACTCCGATAAGAATTGTTGTGAATATGAACAAAAATTTTAAGGATGTTGGATATGCCAATGTTGGTCGAGATGGATCATCAAACGTTATTTCCGACCCATTTATTTCTGTAGTCACAGGTACAATTTTATCACATTTTACAGTCAAAATAATCAAAGGAAGAGTATATAATAAATTAAACAACATTGTGCTTATGACAATCATGACCAAGTGGGTTCACAAACAAAACTGTAACCAACTGAAGCAAAGCATGAATAAGGTTAAGTTTTTAATCCTTAGTAAGTGACTGCTCACCAACAACTCATTGGCTTTGCTCTGACATCTGATAGTTTTGCATAAAGCAATGCTTAATTCTACGTGTTAAACACACGTAGATGCGTTTAGAATCATTGCATACTATGATACAAATGTACTTAAATACTTTTTCCGCAGAAGGGAAGACTTGACCCGGATTGAATGACAACATGACTTTATCGGTCCACTGCTGGACACTGACCACTTTCAATGAACGCCAAGACGGCCGATCTCCTGCTAATCGCATCCATCCCGGACCAGCTACTGCACTGACACTCGTCTTCCCACCTTGTCAACGGACGAGCAACACTTCGTTTTCCTAAACGCGGAAGCTCCGGAACCTTAGTGGCCCATCCGATCTTCTGAGTGTATGTCCACGTGATATCGGAATCTTTAGTTTTCTGCCATAATGCAGTCATTAGACTCCGTTATCCAACATAGGACACCAGAAACACCCAACATAGCATGTTCAATGGCCCGTTGAGCTACCGCAAACTTGCGGACCAGTCCTAAATTACGAGGCCATGATTCGGCCCCGTAGGTCATCACGGGAAGAACACATTAGTTGAATACTTTTGTCTTCAATCCCCGCGGTAAAGGCTTCGTGGGAATGTGGCTAAGCTTCCGGAATGCTGTCCAACCCAACTGGATCCTTCTATCGGCTTCCTTCTCGAAATTATGTCTACCTAATTGTAACAATTGCCCGAGGTAGACAGACGTATTCGTCTACGACTCCGAGAATAGCACCATCGACGTTGACCGATTAGGTTAGCACGTATTTATTGTTTTATAAGTTGCAATATCTCGCAAACCATTACGAGCTTCGAACAGCCTTCGACCTTCCTAAAGAACACTACCTCTCGTTGTCTACCTTGTATATATTTGAGAATAAAAAATACTTATCAATATTTTTCTTTTCACTAATGTTTGTGCCAAGTACTTTATATCCTTTTAAATACTGGCTGTCTAGAAAAGGCCGCTTGTAGCTGTAGGACAGCGTTGTAGTGCATGTGCCCAAGTTCTATGATAAGATAAACTATGAATCAAAACCACGCTCAAATTTTTGCTTCCAACTGAGAGACATTTCAACAATGTATAGACTTTTATTAATAACAATATACTGGCATTGACTTGTATCGTCTGAAATAATATTAAATCATAGAATATGTAATGATTTAACATAACTTGTTAATTAATAAGTTGTGACGGTATGACCAAGGATTATTTGACGCAGGCAAAAATTTACCATAGTATTGCAGTTTTTAGGGGTCGGTCTTTAAAAGGAAAAGAACAGCACCCTTATAGGATCACTTTATTGTCCGTCTTTATATGTCTATTTGTCTGTCCGTCGGATCGTCTGTCAAGAACTTTACGCGTAGGTAAAACAAGCTGCATTTTGCGAAACACGTCATGGCCGCATAGGTAAGTTCGTACATGTCTGTAATATCACTTTCAACACGGACACAAATTGTTTCATGATATATATTATATTATTGTCATTTTTGCGTCATTGAATCCGCGTAACATATTTACCTCGGTACCTAAACCTTATAGTACAATACTATCGATATATTTAGGTTTATCACTGGTAATGTCACGTCATTATAGTATCGTCCATAATTCTATAATAACATAAAGCTTTAATGTTGGATATTGCCCTTTGGCGGCGAATAAAAATACTTGGTTGTCAAATCTCATATGTATACTCGTAATTACTTTGAAAATATGAAATGTAATCCAATTACTAGGTTTAATTTTATTTTGTCCATTATGCGCTTTGTGACTTTATCCAGTCATAACATTTTCATATCATCACCAGCCGGATGACGGTATATTTATTAGGGAACGACCGAACATTCGGTTTCGGGCAGTTTCGGATAAAAGTACTAGTTTCGGCATCGCCAAAAGTAGACTGAAACTTTCGGCATTGCCGAAAATCCGTGCTCTTGAACTGTCGTGCGGAATTTGGTTAAATTTGTTGCTTTCTTCAGAATAAGAATAAGAAGACTTTTATTGAGATAATTGACTTTACATACATTGTTACACCAACTACAATAAATTAAAGTAGGTACTAATCCAACATAATAACGGCACATAATTTCTAAACAAAATATTTGCCAAATATTTTGTAATTAAAATATAAATTTAATAAAATAGGGAGTAAAAGAAAGTAATAAAATAAATGTTGGGATTACAGCCAAAAAGTAACATTAATTACTTCTGCGAAGTGTTTGTACCGGGAGATGCACAACAGTGCAGACAACGTAATTCCTCAAAAGGTAACCACTTAGTTAATGATTATGATATCCGGAAATATCATAATCCTGAATAATAATATCATAAACAGTATGTATATATAATGCTATCTTTAGTGGTAGCAAGTCAATCGCCGGTGGTATGATCGTGTTGTCTTGAAGTAGCGTTTTAAATATAAATTTAGTTAAATAATTTCGATTAGCCAGAACAGGACGTCCCTTGACGTGTTACTTGACATTTAGACTAAAAGAATCCGTATTGTATGCCTTTAAAATTTGTTTAAACTGATATTATTTTTTCAATTACTTGAAAATTATAAAGAACGTATAGGTAAGATGGTAATGCCATATTGTATTGCAGCTAAACTGAGGAGGCACGATTGGGTTATAATGAGTGTTAGAACAAGTATCAAGAGGATAATGAGTTTCTAGTGGCATGTTGTAAATGGTCTGATTATACCGAAGGGGCACATGTCTTTATTTAAACAGAACGTAGTATCACATGTAGTGACCACTGCTATAACACTTTTTCTAGAAACAAAGCATCTTGTGTTTAAAAATATCTATTTTCTTTACAATCCTTATCCAAGCATAGCCATTATTATCTCGCTTCTCCAAGTTATTTCCATCATTCGCAATTTAATGCTCGGCTGCTACACTCGTTATACACTCTGCAAATATATTATACAATTTTTTGTAGATATACTTTTATATCGTGCCGTAAGACGTAAGATAAGGGGTTGGCCTGCTGTGAGTGGCAATTGCCTCCACCGGTTTCCTTAAAATCTTTTTTCTCGCTTCCAAAGTGTCCGCAGGGCCCTGCCTTTTGCGTGTAAAAGTCGTCCTTTAAGGAATAGCGCCTTTATCAGGGCGTGAAAGCATACACACGCCAAAGCTTTTCGCTGCTCTAACCTGTCTTCGAGACTGTTGCGCCTGCTTCTGTTAGAAATTGGTGTGACTGGCGCGGCGCCGTCGAGAGCAGCCAACTTTAAAGGTCGCGGCTCAGCATCACCCAGCTGCAGTTCAACGAGTGGATCGTCAGATGTGTGAGTGAGTTAATGTTACATCTTTATATATGAAATTGGCATCAGTTTCGTTGTTTGGCGTTTTTCATAGTGGCCACTTTAATCACGAGTTTGTCCTCTTTGGTAAGGAATTCCAAATTCAAATTTGTACAGCTATTTACTCATGTATTTGTGCTTCGATGACCGTCATTCATTTGTATTTTTTTTTTTTTTTGTTGTTTTCTGTTTGCGTCACTCATTTTACAAAATGGAAAACTTTAAAAAACGACTCGAAGGGTGAATGATATGTATGGCGGTTGTGTTGCAGGATACATATGGCACGAAAACGTTGGAACAAAAACACAGTTTTTTTCCAACGTTTTCGTTCTGAAAAAATTGAGCTGCAGAACAAGCCCCGTGAAAGGCCTGAAACCCAAGTTGATAATGAAGAGTTGAAGGCTTTTGTAGAAGCGGATCTATCGCAAACCACGTTCGAGTCAGCTGCAGGCTGCGATGTTAGTGATAAAACTGTTTTAATATAATTGAAGCAAATTGGGACTATTAAAAAGTTTGAAAGGTGGGTACCTCAGGAATCGACTGAAGCGAACCGGCAAACACGCGTCGCCTGCTGCGTTACATTATTAAACCAGCACAATAAATGAAGGTATTTTATACCGAATCATTACCTGTGATGAAAAGTGGATCCTTTACGATAATCGGAAGCGCTCACCGCAATGGTTGGATCCTGGCCAGCCAGCCAGCTAAATCCTGCCCCAAGCGAAAATTAACCCCAAAAAAGCTACTTGTAAGCGTTTGATGGACTAGTGCCGGTATTGTTTATTACAGTTTTCTCAAATCTGGCCACACTATTACGGCTGTTGTCTATTGTCAGCAATTGCAAATTATGACGGAAAAGCTAGCGGCTAAACAACCTAGGCTGGTCAATCGCTCCACGCCACTGCCGCTTCACGACAACGCTGGACAACACACTGCACAACAGACGGCTACCTAATTAGAAGAGCTTCAAATGGAAAGTCTAAGATCCGTAATCCCCGATCCTTGCTCTAACAGATTACTATTTCTTTTTTCTGAATTTGGATAACTTCTTGCAAGGAAAAAAATTCAACTCCGATGGGGCAGTCCAAATCGCGTTCAAATACTATTCATTCCCATCCGACTGGATTTTTAGTAAAGGGATCAATGAACTACCTATAAGGTGACAAAAATGCATAGGAAACAATGGTTCATACTTTGATTTATTTAATATATTAGGTTAAGAATACTCCACATTTTGTTCCTCCTTAATATAAACCTCCTCCATGTCCAAGCCTGTAGACAGACCCGCATGACTTCGCAAGGAGAAGCAACCCCTGCTGCTCATTCACCTCTAAGTTAGAGAACGTCTACTTATACGAGTTCCGCAGCAATATTATATATACATTGACTTACCTCCCGTAGAGTCAGTACCGGAATAGTCCAAGACAGTTGGCGGTGATAGGTATTACAAATCATATTGCATTTTTGACTGATCGAGTGTCTGAGCTGATGTCTTGATTTGTACATGCAGAATCCTACAACCTATAAATAAGCGTCTACTTCTTCAGCGCCACCTCAACCTGTCATTGCATCCATAATTGTAGCAGAGTTAGCTAAGATACCTTAACCTTAGCCTAATGACTGATCTGGCCAAAGGGCGACCAGACACCATTCAAGAGATGTGCGCATAGAAATTAAAATAGCTCTAACTGGTTCTGTCTTTTTCATTACCGATACAGAGGACGCGCTACCAGGTGTGGAGTCTCGCCTGGAGGAAGCCTGAAAAGTACCCGGGGTACAGACCGAGGCGGATATCTGTACGATTCAGCCGTGTAACAGACTTTGTGTGACGGATAGAAGCAGCGGGACTCGATTTTCAATACGAATAATAAATGGACACAGGCGCATTTCAGTTCTAACAAAAACTTGAGTGTTTGAGGTTTTAAAAAAACAGTGATCACTAATGTGTCAAATTATACGCGGCTAGCAGTACGGAGACAAAAACAGTGATCACTAATGTGTCAAATTATACGCGGCTAGCAGTACGGAGACAAAAACGTCTGGTGTTGACACTTCGGAAAGTGGTTTAAAGTTACGTAGAAGTTTTAAATGGAACTATGTGATAGCAATATTGGAAGCAGATTTTTTAACATTTTTTGGTGGACTTGTGAGCGCGAAACTTAGTGGATCGATTGACCAAGTTGGGCACTATCGCCTCGCTTGTTCAATGTAGTTCCAATGGAAACCGTGAACGCTAAGCATCCATTCAGCGTGATTTTATCACTGTACCCAGAATTACTAGAGCATATAAGATTTCGTGAAAGTGCCCTTCTAACAGTGTTACCACATCGAAACGCTAGTCCCACCAATGCAAGTTTGTGCAAGCCTTTGCCCCTGGACCATTACAAGAGGGTGAAGGCTGAATTCTAGACCATGCGGATGGAGAGAGTATAAGCAGACCATCTAAGAGTGTTGGGGCGTTCCCGCTCCACATACCGAAGGAGAATGGAGACATCCAGCATTGCAGTAACTAACCGAGCGTCGAACGTCATCACCGAGCCTTTAAAACCATCACCAGGCCAGATAAGTATCCGATCACGGGACTGCACGATTTTAACTATATATTATCCGATAACAAAATATTCACCAGGATTTACATAAATGCATTTATTTATCATTTTGGCCCTGTAGCTTCAGAGGACGTAGATGAAACGGCCATTAATAACCGTTTGGCCTATTTGAGTTCCTTCAAATGTGTTTTGGGCTCATAAAACGCAGCTCAAACGTACCAAAGATTTATGAACCATGCTGTACTTTAGGGTTTCGTTTACCTTTCCCTCTCTCGTTCGCACATATGGTGGTTTGTCTCGATCTTGGCGAAAGTTGAGAGGGAGATAATGCTATCTGCTTTATGCTTGCAACCAAGCCCACTGGTCTAGGTTTCGAACGCAGACAGAAATAGTTTGTTTCGTGCCGTATTTGGAACTTGGGCGAAACCAACTAAACAGTCTGAGGCCGCACTGCACGGCAAAGTACCCGACCTTTCAAAGAAAGGTTCAGGAAGTGGCCAGCGGGTCCGACTGAGTACAGACATCATGTCACGTAACTCAGATAAAGATATAGTCAGACGTCCCTTATTCCCCACAACTCTATAGTTGGAGTAATTCGAAGGGATGGAGTCAACACACCCAAAAGCGTGCGGCGTCCTCTCCGGCAAAGAGACCGGAGAAGATATTGGCGATCGCGAGATCATCGCCGTCACAAAACCACACAGCAAATCAGATCGATGAGGCCCCTCCTCGCCTCGTCCTTTGTTACGGCTGCTGTGTAGCCGGATAGAGAAACGGCGGAAGATGTGTTCTGAAGCGCCTCAACGGGCCACAATGCGCTACAGGAGCTTCACGGCGGCCCTCGAGGGTCTCAAGCCTACGACCACGATTAATGCCAACACACGCGCACACACAAAACAACAACTCCCTACTACTACTACATCATCAACATCAGCGCCAAACCCACCGCATAGGGCATCGGAGTACTTACCCACATCCACCCATGCTCCTACCCACCTCTCAGTATACGGAGGGAATCATGGGAGATGCACAGGGGTTTGCTCACCGGCTCTGTTCCCCTACGTGCAATTCTTGACTCCCGACACATTATTTAAGTACCCTCTCGTTATTTCACTCTCCCCTTTCGGGGGCCTGACACCACAAAGATAGAAGCTGTCATCGGCCTCGTCAGTCCTGATTATCTCGATGCAGCTATGTCGTTACCAATCCTTCCTCGCCGCGTGCCATGTATGCGAAAACGTCCTCAATTGCCTAAAACTCTGTTCCGTTGCGATCAAATCCTGATAATAGACTGCGCCCATTGTCTTCCATTCGATGCCGTCCAATATGATGTTTCGCTCGTTTTTGTACAAGTCACATTCCCTCAGTACATGGTCGCTGGTTTCAGCTTTATGACCGCAAGGACACGATGGCAGGTCACATAACGCCATCCAGTGCAGGTGACCTCTAAAGCACCCGTCCCCTGTTAGTATCTGTGAAATAACGTACTCAGGTTCGACCCATTGATATGCCAGACGCGTTTTAACCTCTGGAGAGGAGCGTCGGAGTACTGTTATATTATAGCTTGCCTGTTCTCCACATCGTATAAACTGCCTCGTGGTCTAGTGGTAAGCATGATCAGCCACAGACGTGAGGTCCCGGGTTCGAATCCCGGGTCAGACCATACAAAAAGTGCTATTAGGATTTTTCAAATTCTAATAACTCTCCGGAGTTACGAAGTTGGCGGTGTTACACCCCCGTGCCTCGGAGAGCACGTTGAGCCGTCGGTCCTGTGCCGGATTTCTCCCCGCTCGTGTCGGATTGCTGTCCCATTGGAATAGAGAGAGTGCACATGTGTCTGCGGAAACACTAGGGAGCTGTAATATGTCCCGCGCAGATGGCTCTCTCAATAGATATGGCTGCTGTAGCCGAAATTCGACTAGGACGACATTTTTATTATTATTATAATGTAGCTCGCCTGTTTTTCATATAAATAATATCGCTGAGTAGCTAACGTAGATGCTAGAACGTGTATTGTTGCGAATGGTGCAATATCATTTTTCTTTAATAAAATGTCACTATTATGGAGTAGATGGGACTTCATAGTGGGCGCGTAGTTTTTAACTAGAATTCTGTATTCCTATTAATTAGAGTGAGTAAATCCAAGTTATCTTTTTTTAACCCTTTTGGAACTCGCCCTGTAACAGTCGTCAGAGTGGGATGATATTCTACCTATTTATAAACAATCGATAAATCGAATAGAAATTGTAAATTGTGCGCCCGAAGTATACGTACGTATATATGCAATACGTTATATATATATACGTTATATATACAATTTATTCAACTTATACAGAGGTTTCGTTTAATATTTTAATTCACATCACAGAATTGGTTGAGTACACCCTAAGCACACGGGAAGGCACACCAGGTAAAAGAAAAGGAAGGCCAACAGAGAGGTGGGTAGGTGAGATATTAAAAAAATAATCAATAGAACTAATTGGGAGAAAAAAGGAGGAGGCCTCCACAAATCAGTGGAGGAGAAATCAACAAGTAGATTAAAAAAAATTGGATAGTGGTAACCACAGACACTCTTAACATCCACATATGCAGATGCCACAGGTTCTTTCAACCCATCCACATCCTTGCACTACAGGTTACACCCAAACCTCCCAGGTCATGCCAGGCTTCTCTGACTCTGGTCCGACTCAAACCCTTGTGGTTTGGAATTTCACGGGTTTTATTGTTCCTTTAATTAATATTTTAGATATAAATATTAAATTACTTATGACGTTTATCATATTAAATTTAAATGGGTGAACTTTTGAATGGGTGACACCATCAACCACCGGGTGACTTTCAACATGCCCAAAATATTTTCTATGAGCACATATTTTCATTTATATTTCTATGGGCACAAGTCAAGAGTCGCCGCTAGTAGAATAATGAACCAAGATGGAAGTTTTTGTATTTTTTGTAAAAAGAAAGTACGAACTTGTCAAACCATTTATATAAAAAATACAGCCATCACAAATCACTTGGAAAAAGCAGCCTCATTCCAGTATTCTTCTTGGGGCTCTTTTGACATTTATACGGAGTAAATTTCTGAGGAGTTTTTCTAGGAGACCTTCTAGGTGAAAACGCCTCCATACGATGTTCAGTTTTGCTCGTCTTCTCTTTTTGGTCTAATTCCTTCAGCTCTTTGTACGCCTCTTCGAGCATGCGTCTCTTCCAGTCTTCATATGGCTCTACCTTAGGTTCCGATTTTTCTTCTTTCGCACTTTGAATGTCAACCTCCATAACAATGTTTTCTAAAAAAAATAATTAGCACTATGTGAATATGACGCACATTACCTCAAACCCTTCTAGGTTTTGAGAGATTGCATTGGGAGGGCCCAAATGGAGAGACGGTATCTCCGCCTGACCCTGCGCTCACCCTCGAGCGGTCACTCTTAGTATGGTCGCTGGTCATCCCTAAAAACACACTAGAGTCACAAGGTGCCAGACCTCAAGTTCTTCCAAAAGGAATCTATGTATTAATGGTAAGGGGTAGTGCATTTTTTATAGCATAAGAGGACAAACTAATGACTACCATTGTCCGTAGAGATCCACCTAATTATTACACAAATGTGTTGTCCTCTTTATCTCCTCTTCTCCAACGGGCCACAGGCTACTTACAAACCATAACGTCCCGTGACACCTACAAGCATTTTGGCGCCTCATTATAAAATGTTTTTGTAGAAAATGCATCCATTAACATTCGTTTTATTACCTACTTATTGTTATTTTGAGAAATAGTAGTAGTCTTGTCTATTACGCGATGCTTAAGGGGGTCGGTCATACTTTATGATGCAGACATTTATTACCATCAAACAAGTGTGTCTAAATGCTTGACAAAGCCATGTTGGATTACAAATGCCCATAAACCTGCAATGTTTTGCAGTACCACAGGCACAATAACAAAATGAAAACCAAAGAATACTTACCATCTTTGTCAGAACTTCTCTGTTCCTTTAATTTATTTTTGTTTGCAGTGAACTTTTCAGTAACATATTCAGTCCACTCAGCATCTAACCTGGACCACTGTGAGAGTTTCAATCTTGATTTCTCTATAATTTTACTTTTTGAAATTTTCACCTTATTTAATCTGCAAGCAACCACAAATATTTAAATCGACAATGCAGGAGGCAGTGCGTTGGTACTACGTGCGGTTCCAATGAATGTCCGAGAATTACATCTTAAATACAACTTGACAAACTTATGTTTGCGAGCGCCTGCATACATTTTGTATGAAACAAACTACAGTTTGTAATGGTTTTTTCAGTGATATAATTCTAATTTTCCAATTTTTTGTATCCGTTGTTCTAGCGACACTTGTGAAATTCTAGTTATCACAGTTCCTGAGTTCAAGCCATTTTTTATACTCTTAACGGGACTTAATCGCGTACTATTTTAATCGAAGTATCGAGGTTATCGAGGTTAGACCGTAATGTAGCAAGTAGGTCTACTCGACGCTACGGCCGTTGCATTACGGTGTAACGTCGAGAGTCAAGGTAAATACTTTTTGTGCGTGAATGCGTATAAGACGATGACAATTTTTTTAATATAATCTATCCTTATATAGCGTACCACAGATTAAACAGAATATATGTATACTGTGACAATCACAAACTAAGTGTCAAAATAATCTACAGGTATTGTAATTGTGTCAGTAAGGTAACATATACATACCTACAGGCCTGGTAGACAGCCATACATGCATACTGAGGCAAATTTAAATCCACTTTCTGAAACAAAATATACTATTTGTAATTTTCTTGAATTAAATTATAATCACCTGGCAAAGGGAAGTAACTGGATGAGGATTTAGGCTCTCCTCGGGCATGCTGGCACACCCTGGGAGAGGCCTTTGTCTAGCAGTAGACTAACATTGGCTGAAGAGAGTGACAGATTTTAATTTATATGAGAAAAGAATTCATAGAAAAGGTTTCACTACAGCCTGAATCAGAAGTGTATTCATGATAATATACAGTGTGTATCAAAAAGTAGAAACCCTGCTGTATTGGCCATAAATAAATATTTGATGACTACAACATTAATGCCATCTAGGTTAGGTTAGGTTAGGTTGCTGTATTGGCCATAAATAAATATTTGATGACTACAACATTAATGCCATCTAGGTGCATTGTAGTTTGAAGACAAAAGTCTTCAACCAATGCATTCTCCCCGTGATGCCCTACAGGGCCGAAACATGGCCTCCTAATTTAGGACTGGTCCGCAAGTTTGTGGTAGCTCAACAGGCTTTTGAATGTGCTATGTTGGGTGTTTCTTTGTCCGATAGAATTCGAAACGAAGTCATAAGACAGGGAACTAAAGTTTCTGATATCACACGAAGAATAAGCTAAAACTGAAATGGCAAAGTGCTGGTTACACACTCAAGAAGATCAGAAGGAGATGGGCCACAAAGGTAGTCGCATATATCAGCTACGTCCCAGCCAATATAGACACGACCAAGGCCAACCAACTTGTTATGATGAGCTGAAGAACACTCCGAGAGCTGATGATCACTCCTAGAGGTGATGAACGCTCCAACCGATAAGGGCTGATAATGATGTGCCTCGCAGACCAACCAGACAGACTTTGCTTACGCATTAGAAACTAAACAAAAGTTAATGACTCCACATGTACAAAGAGTCTCACACACACAAGCTGTCACATTAGTAGTCAAACAGCTGTACAGTAGGCTCAGAAATTACCTTTATTGTAAACATTTTTCTGTTGTTATTGTGGACATGTTATTGTTAAAAGGAACAAACTGAGTTTTTGTTACATACTGTATATCATAGTCTCCTCAAAGGTCAAACAGTGCTACCGGTTCCCAGGCCTGGGAAGAACCTTCTAAACAAACTCATTCTTTATGTCTTGTTTCAGTGGAAATAAAGTAACATCATAGCAAGAACTTTTGAACCTTACACATGACATTTTGTGTGGTGTGTGAGGTTTGCGTGAGAAATTGTGGCTGAGGCTGCCCACCCTTCGGTCATTCGGCTATGAGGATGATCATGGGCATCAATGGTCACCAAGTGCAAGACTTATACTGAAAATAGAAGAAATATTTAACTATACTAATAATATAAAGCTGAAGAGTTTGCCTGTTTCTTGTAACCCACTAGTATCCGCAAGTACTGACCCGAAGTGAAAAATTCCTTTTTCGTTGAGTACTTCATTTATAGAGGAAGGCTGTAGGTAATATACTATGATGCTTTGGCTAATAGATATGGAGTTATGCAGGTGAAAACACAGGGTGATACCAGTATGCATATGAATTAAATTTATATTTACAACTTTACAGTTGTTACAGACATGCTAGAGCAATACAATCAACGGGAATCTCCTACAGATGTGTGGTTGCTAGGTTGTTTGGATATCATGGCAATCTTACTGTTTTTAAACACTTTTCATATCCATCGAGAAGTCTTTCGGCTAACTTTTGCATGCCGCCACATTGTAACGCGAGACATACACCAGACACGGATATTTTATCATTATTTATTTCCAGTAGATTCTCAATAATCTTCTTACAATTGGCGTAGTTTTGTGGTTTCAAGCCCGAATACTTGACAGTCACTTTCTGTAAGTATATTAAAGATTTTATTAATTACTAGCCAAAAGTGTTATTTTGATGTTTGAGATTTTGCAAGAGATTACTCAACACCAATCAATCATAAAATACATGGTATAATTCCTATAGTAAATGGCTTAGAAAAACATATTTACCAAGTTCAATCTTTAAAAGGGCAAGATTAATATTATTTCCTTAGTCTGGAAACATTGTTTTCTAACTATGCTACACATTTAGGAAGAATTAGTGCCATGCATAGTACATGACACTACATCCTTCTATACAACGAAATTGGGTTGGCACGACTGAGGAGGTACCTCTCGCTCACATAATACTACCGTAAAGTGACATATTCAGTGTCACATTTCTTGCGGTTTGTTAGTAGTAGGTCCAATGTGGGATTGGGGGGAAAGGAGGGCAACACATCAGCATCGTAATTATGTGGATGTTCATGGGCGTCGGTAGTCGTAAAAGGCTTCGATTTCTCGTTTGCCCCCTATTCTATAAGAAAAAAAGGCATTTCACACACACATTTACACCACCTATTCATACAGAAAACTATAAAATAGATGATACAAGTTTTATAGTTTTACTATGTTTGAAGTGAATATGCAATTATTTATTGTTATTTTTATGGGTTTTGATGACAAACTTGAAAGTTGCAACATTTTAAACTGTAAGGTGTTGTAACCTATTAAGGGTGCATAACAAAATTATAAAAATATGCTTACATGGTCTAAGCCTGTTCCTAGCAATGAGGCAGCTAAATCTAAGCATATTACAACCTTACTTGTGTCAGACATAGTATTCCCTGATGTCGATTTCGCATTTAATAAGCGCAGCAGCTCGGCCGCCTTCCTACAATTATAGAAAATACACATATACATTAATTTACTCTTAGAGTAATTGTTATTAAACATACGCAAGTTTATATCTTACTTTATAACACTATCTTCTTCGACGTTTAAATTTAATTTCCCTGCTAACAACCTTATTGTGTTTAGTGAAACCATTTTAACACACTTGATTTATTATATGTTATTCCTCAAAGCTGAAAAAATACAAGAAACTGCACTAAAAACAGAACACAAACTGTATAGTAGAGGTGAATACTACGCACTAAAAGCACAGATTTGATTTTTAAAATCATTTCATCTACGCAATGGCAGTCTGAATTTTAATTCTCAATTTTTATTTATATGGGAAATATTTACTTACGTATATTCAGGTTTTCAATTATTTTCAACCTTAAAAAAGTTTAAGCTTGTTCTCGTGAAGTTTGTGTAATTGAATAATACATTGCTTAAACTGTAAACGTCCCCATCAAATTCTTATAATCATTACCGTTGGTTTACAAAAACTACTTTTTAATCAATTAACTTTAATACCATTTGCAATTAATTTCTTAATTATTTCCTTCAGCAAATAGCAATTGACATTTGATTAAAACTGTTTCATTTCAAACTTGAAAGTTCGGAACATATAGATAACTGCAAAAGTAATCACCGATTACAAATAATTATTTACTTAATTATAAGTTAGTAATCTATACTAGATAAGTAGTATGTAATGTAATGTAGAATGCCTTCCTCCCTGGCCAAGCCATAGCACAAGTTTTTTATTCTCTATGGTTTGATTAGCCGATTATAACTCCAAAGTGACCGTGGACAGCCGTGGAAGGATCCGTCCATCCGTTCGTCGATTTTTTTATATGTCAATGTTATGTATATAATCAATCAAAAGATATTTAAAAAACTTACATATACCCTATTTCAAACGATACTCAGTTTCTCTACCTACCCCGTACCTAAGATATCTAGCGTGGAAGTATGTTGATGTTATTGATATTAGTGTTTTACTATTATCAATAACATCAACACCGCTGTTCATCTGTCTGTCGCTGGGACGTTTTCATGAAATGTGAAAGACAAACGCACGCAGTTCGCACCGGGTGTCACCTTTTTTTTGGGAGAGACCCACCCGATTGACTGTTGACGAAACTAAAAAAATAGAGACACTTTGTCTGTGTCGAAGAAACGAGTTAACATCGTTGAAGATCCAATAGACATTGCTATACAAAAAAATCAGAGGTGCCAAGGAACACCCGGATGAAATGGAGCTCGCTTACGATGAATTAGAAAATTGTAGCATTTTTGTTATTATTTGTTATGCACAAAAAAACTTGTATACACTTAACAAAACAAAAATAATCGTCGCGACACTACCCCGTTCAGAGCAAAATAGAAAGACAAAACGAAAATAATTGGCTTGTTTTTTATTATTGCAAAAAGTGTCGTCAAAACTTTTCGTCTGTTTTTTTCCGTCTAGACCCCTTCGCAACGCGTGACATGGAACTTCGTTCTAAAAGAAAAAGCCTATGATATTCCAACAAAAAACGACTTTGTAGTAGGAAACCATTGGTTAAGAAGGTGGCCAGCGATTCAGGACTCACACTGAAAGTAGAACTCCAGAAACATATATTGAAATGTCTTGCTTGACCGGTTCAGACTTGAAATCCAGACAAAATCGAAGTCTCTCTAAGATGTAGCTTAATAGTTCGCGATGGTACTAACTAATAGTTTGTTGATAGTGAATACTAAAATTGCATGATGAACTGAAAAAGCAAGCAGTAAGTTACACTACTTTACAGAGGAACTTTTCTTCCGGAGCTGAACTTATGTTGTAAAAACAATGAGAAGCTCAACGCGGCGTCGTTGTTCCGAGTGCTCGTCGGGCGAACATATGGTTAACGGGCAATTAATATAGTTATCCACATACATCGCAATACAGATTCTTACGATGCGGATCCCATTAAATCGCATATATTTTTTAATACGTGACCGCTGTTTCCAGTTTTGTAGATTGAAATTTAAGTATTTGAAGCCAGTTGTTTTTATTCTATACTATTCTAAAATATGATTCTTCTTCGTCACAAGATGATATAAAAATAAAATGTAATAATGTGAAGTAATTATTTATGATAAGTATAATCGATTAGAATACTTGATTAAAATCAAAATTATGTCTTATAAATATATTTATATCTTGACGACTTGAAGCTGGAGATTGCATTATCTAATAGGCTTTTTTTAATAAGGCGACATGTTGATTTTTTCTGTAGGTTCTGTGAAGCCGATACGGATTGCTGTCATTGCTACAAAAATGTCTTTGTAGTTATCAGGGTGTAGGTCATTTAATTTATAGTCTTATTAAGTAAATCGTGCTATTTTTGTTAAATAGGATTATTGTTAGGAGACAGAAGAGGATCCATTCCACCCAAATCGAGGGTGTGTATGTAGTGATGTTCGTCTGTTGTAGATTTTATCAAAATAATTCTATGCTATTTATAAATATTATTTTCACATCTTTTACTTATGTTCAAACATTATTAGTAACGTCTAATCTATAATTAACTTATGAAAGTTTATAAATATTACGTTTGCTATGGTGTAGTCGCGAGATGAATCGGGCCATTAAATTTGAAGGTTGCCATTTTTGTGTGATTTATTTGTGTTTGGTGAATACTGGGCGTGAACGCAGCATCAGCTGTCTCGTCTAGCAAGCCCCGTGCGTAAATAAAACCGCGCGAGTGAAATATAAAGCCGTTAAGCCGGGAGAATACGTGAACAGTGCATCGATAAGTCGGTTGCAAGTGTTGTGGTGTTTTCAGGTAGAGATGCGACTGGTGTCGTTTTGGAGATAATAAAAGTGTGGTGTAAGATCATGTGGGCGCAGTGAGTGGACACAGCGACACCACGGCTTCTTCTGTGGCGGGTGGCGCGCGGGGAGCCGAGTCTCCTTCGCAGCCCAACCAAGACACCGTGGATAACGCAACCCCTACCTGTTGGTGAGTGTTCACTCATTACACAGTAATGACTCAAAAATTTGATGTAATAATACATCAAATCGTTATAGACATGCTTCTGCACAGACTTCCAATTAGACACATTTAAGAGCTTACATACTATTATCAAGACTATGTTTTAAGTATACAATTTATGGATCGCACATTTGGCTTTTAGACCTACCTGCAAGACTATTGCAATGAAACCTGTCTCAATTGTTTAGAATTAAAATACAATGCACATTTGTATCATACACCAATCTCTGCAATACACAATGA
Source organism: Eumaeus atala (assembly GCA_017140195.1). Classification (NCBI taxonomy): domain Eukaryota; kingdom Metazoa; phylum Arthropoda; class Insecta; order Lepidoptera; family Lycaenidae; genus Eumaeus; species Eumaeus atala. The sequence goes on along the minus strand of JAFELO010000361.1, from coordinate 855,377 downwards.
AATGCTGATACAAACACCGTTCCATACAACTGTAGTAAAATGATGTGCTAAAATTTGCCAAGCTAAAAATTTTTACCTGCTCATTATAAAAACTATATCAAAAACATACTAAATTAGGTCTCAAATATTTTTATCTAGGTTATGTATGTTTACACTGTGTTATCATTACTATTAAGTATTAAGAACAAGTACAAGTCGTTAGAGATCTTACTAATGTTATAAATGCTAAAGTTTGAATGTGTTTGTTCCTTTATCATGCAAAAAAGAATGAATGGATTTGGATGAAATTTTCTAAAAAAAATATTGTGTATATATATATATATATATATATATATATATATATAATTTTGCCTTTACAGAAGAATAGCTGAACAGATTTGGTTATAATATGGATGTGGATGGAGATGACAATCTGTTATCATGTACATAAAAAAAATTGAAAAATTAATGGTATTCCCTTAGAAATAGATTTTTCTGGGGTGAACTAGGGCACAGCTAAAATTATACTAAAGTAGCTGTGACTCGGAGTTTTCTTTTAAGTTAAAGCTTTTATATTTTGTTATACACATTTGTATTGTGTATGGGAGACTAGACTGGCTCAGGTTTTTAAATAACTTACTATTAATATTTTTACAAAGTATGATTTTATTTATGAAGAGACAATAATTTGTTGAGCAGGTCAGGGTAAAAGCATTTCATCAATACATAATTATTACAATTTCGAATTTAGTTTCTACTTAAGCTATTGTTTTGTAAGCTTCATAAACAAAATATGTATCTCAGTGATGCTTCAATACGCAAGGACCTTAGTTGTTTGCAATATAAAGACAATGTGGGGGTTAGCGCAAGGAAAATTTAAAGAGATCTAATATAAATTGAGATTGAAACTGTCTTAAAGATTACTTTCGGAACATGTACACAATTTAAATATATCAACACAGATAATGTATGTGTAAGTGGCAAGTACAAAATTTGTCTAAATTTAGAATGGTGATTGTTTAAGATTATGTTGTGAATGACGAAACATATATTTGCTATTAATATAGTAGATGGATCTGACTCTTACTTGTTGCACCATTGCAGTGATTCCCAATTAGTATTTTATGTATCACTCCTAGAAAAAAGTCAAATTTGAATACCCCTACAAACATTGTTCTTAAATATTAAAAACAGAAACTTCCTTGTTACATTAGAAACACCCAAGAAAACACTTAGGTGTTATATTAAAAAAAGCTTTTAAATCTTATTGACACATGGATATGTTATTGATGCATGTATGGGTATATTGCATGACTGTGATTACAACATGATAAACACAATTTATATCTAATAAGTTAATTTGACAATCATTTTTCCACAAAAAATACAAAACCTCCATAAAGTGATATCTGTGCACCTCCAAGGGACTATGGACTACTCTAAACCATGAGTAGTTGGTGGCCCCTTGAGGGGGAGGAGGAAAATGAGGCAACACATCTGCATGACAATAATTTGGATCTCTATGGGTGTCAGTGATCATTTAATGGCTCCGATTTCCCATTTGACCCTTATGCTATAAAAAGAATAATAAGTACTGCATTGTCAGTAAAATGGCACTCCTCTTTTTTACAATTACCCCAATACTATAAAAAGATAAAGACAATTCATTTGTATATTTTGTCAAATAGCATGTTGAAGACAAATAAAAATATCTTTAAAATTAAATAATAAATTAAAATGTCATAGTAGCCATTCAATATGTCACTAATATGATACTAATTTAACTTTTCACCAGTCTCCACAGTCACCATTTGGTGGTTACTGACCCCCTATTAACATCAACATTTACAGATGCTCTGCCATCCTTAATCTTATCATAAATGCGCCAGTGGCTACTCATGAATGTGCCAATGGCTACTCATAAATGTGCCAGTGACTACTCATAAAAGTGCCAGTGGCTACTCATAAATGTGCCAGTGGCTACTCATAAATGTGCCAGAGGCTACTCATAAATGTGCCAGTGGCTACTCATAAATGTGCCAGTGGTTACTCATAAATGTGCCAGAGGCTACTCATAAAAGTGCCAGTGGCTACTCATAAATGTGCCAGTGGCTACTCATAAATGTGCCAGTGGTTACTCATAAATGTGCCAGTGTCTACTCATAAATGTGCCAGTGTCTACTCATAAATGTGCCAGTGTCTACTCATAAATGTGCCAGTGGCTACTGATAAACCGCACGAAATACCTGTCAGTTTACTGTTGTATCATGTGGATAAGAGGTCCCTGGTGGTCCTGGGCCAATTACACTGCAATGCATGATGCACTACCTCTTACTATAAATTTGCACTGCTAATTTTTGCAGGGTAAAAATTGGTAAAAAACTATAAAAGTGTACTGTGAGGCATACATGAGAAGGGTATTTATTATATACATGGATACATTTCTATTTTATACCATTTTCGCTATTTATAACTAGGGTTGCCCTGTTTCGAAAAAAAAATATATTTGTGGGAATAAAAGTAAACTACACAGCATACAAAGGGTACTCTTTATTTGTCAATTAATAAAAAGTATTGCCTCTGCTGTTTGAATTGTTGAATGAAACAAGGATTACTATGTTTTAGAGTATGGTTGGTGACCCTATTTATAACCCCTTTATGAATGACTGAATATGTTGTTTATTAGCTGCTAGTGTGAATTCAAGAGAATAATATTTAGTAATAGTTTTTATTCGACTTGGAATTTTATTAGACTCATTTATAGTCTGCCTGAACTCAATTATCTATCACAAAAATCAAAAGTCAACTGCTAGGTCTAAATCTAGGATAGATTTAAACGCCTGGGTATGCTTAATATAGCCAGTTGGCATTCACTTCAGACAATTTTTTGAACTGCCAGATCATCAAATATTCAAGCACATTGTTCAAGAGCAGTCGCCATTGTTAGGTTTACAGAACAATTGGAATTTAAAGCTAATTTTTTTATGATATTTATAGCAGTTCTACGCTCATTTGCCTTTTTACGCAAATTGCAACCATACCAGCTTGACGGATGCTAACATATGAGGTGATAACACCTAGACAAATCTAGATCCTTCTTAATAATGCAAGTGATACTGTCCCCAAATGTGTGTGTGATAGAATTTCTTAAAATCTACAAAACGGATTTTCATGCGATTTTCACCATTCTATAGAGCGATTTCCGAGGAATGTTTTAGTGCATAATTTGATCAGTTAAGTAGTCAAATTATTTTTTTCAGCGGCTGGGTTTCTTGGTTTTCAATTTAAGTAATGTTGGGTTAGTTAAAAAAAAATTGTGTTGCCTAATCTCACAGATGATTGTGTCTGCAAATGATCATTTTTTTTGTAATGAAGTTATATTTGTTGTGTGCGTGTCCAAATACGTGCACATGAAACGTAGTGTAGCTGTCGCTTTGCGGCAGTGTTGTGTGAGCGAGATGTAGCTCCCAGGCGTACCGGTTCAGTTCGGCTGCAATGCAGCATGGCACTACTTCGCGCGTATCTCGAAGTTGTATTATCCTAAGCAACTTCACCTTTCCATGCTATCCGCTTACTGCTGGACGCCAATACCACTGTGCCTGGTCCAGGTTGCTCAACATTTATAGTTTGAATCCTACTTATATGTAAGCTGAACAACATACTAAAAATAACCTAACAGTCTCCAAACACCTAAAATGTATATACAATATATGAAGTAATAAATAATTTAATTGTTGTAAATATCATTTCATGCCTTTTTTGTTTTTTTTTTCGGAGGGACCTAATACTGGTTGGCGGCGCTAGTTCAGCCTCAACAGTTCGACTGACTACGAAGACTTTTTTGTCTTCAGGTTTAGGGAGACGATAGGGGGACAGACCCCCTCTTTTCCCGCAGATGGGAAGAGATGAACCGGGTTGATTGTGGGCGTACCCTATAGTGATTATTTTTGGGACCGAAAAGGGGGAAGCGGTCCCCCTCTCCACTCTAGTGGGACGGCGCGCGCACGATGCCGTTTAAGTTGCGGTGTCGTGGATAAGGATAATTGAGCTCGTTTAGTGTTTGGCTTATCTGAGGAGGCCGGCCTCCTCTCCCCCCCCCCCTCTGACGGAGGGGATCGATTTGCGCGACAAATCGACAAAAGCCGTATTCTTAATTTATTTATAATTAGAGCTCTCTAAAGTCGCGTTATTTTATTACTATCAATCTAAGCTCTCGACTTACGGATTCGAACCCGGGCTCGTTTCCGTAAGCGGGTGTCGATCAACAACGAGAGGTTCTGGATTATTTCCTTAACAAATTAGTCACAATGATCTTCCACGGGAATCGCTCTATCCATTGGTGAAAACTGCATAAAATATATTTAGGACATTTCGAGAAAGTCTAGTCTAGTCTTTTGGAAATCCTCATGCTAGTGTATACAGTGTGTCGGCAATCAATAGAGATTAGACCAACAACAGAGAGGATTGCGTAAGTTAGATATGTGCTAAAATTCTATCTCCAGTAGCCAACTCCATCGATAGATGGAATATTGAAAGCGGTCCATAGTTATAAGACGACCGCCGCACTTTAGCTTCAATGTCAAAAGGCAGGTCGGAAGATTTTCACTCGCTCATATAGTCCCGACTCTTATAAGGATCTGATTGGTCGATGTAACATGTTCCAGTTAAGTGTCCATTAGCCTCTTTGTAACTTGTGTAAAACAAGCCACAAATACTGTGCATAGGTTACACGGTTAGGGATAATTAAATATGAAACATTTGTGTGTGTGTGTGTGATACTTAGGAGCGATGCGTCGCGTAGCTACCTGACACTTTAGTAGTAACCTGTGAAACCGTGCTTAAAACCAGCCGACGAGCACAACACCACGGCTGTATTCCCAACAAATCGTAATTTCATGCCTGCGTACGGCATTATACTCTCGTCGTACGTGTACTGTATGATAATTTCTACTATACTGAACTTCTTTTTTTTTTAGCGACGCGTACTTATCATACATACACTTACTGGGTACTTACACGGGTACACTTACACTTACTTACACGGGTGTAAATATTACTGAGTTTCCCCGTTTTTTGATCGTGCAAAGCACATGGATATTACCTTAATACAACGTAATGATTAAAACACATTACAATAATATTACGGCCCCTGTACGAACATTACCGCAATTTACGTCGTGTACACTGCACCACGGACCTCACAGGTCTTTACAGCGGCGTTTGAGTATGGTCTTTCTTGAAAGACCGCATGTTATTCACAGGCGAACCCGGAGCAGATCGCTCGTATGTATATCATTCTCCGCGATCGCATTGGCGCGATTAGACAGCAATGCAGCATCGCCACTATCCAAGTTGTGTTCGTAGATTTTCCGACTGGCAGCAGCGAGTTGGAAGTATCACGTTCTTATGCACTAACCGTTATATGTTTAGTTGCGCTTGTTCCCATCCGCTAGTTTCTTTGTAATGTTTTTTTTAATCCCACCGCATCAGCGTGCTGTTGACTGTTGTCGTGCACTAAATGCTTAACCTTTAGAACTGGTCAGAGGAAGTGAATGGTCGCATTCCAACCAGTTAGGACAATAACGTAGGTCGCGCCGTGACCAGGACGTCGTGTTTCTTTTAGTTTTGTATTAGCGGATGGTCCAAGGAGAGAGGTCGGCAGAACGAAGGTAACAAAACTTTTTCCTCTCACCAGAAATTATGCTGTTGAAGCGAAAATGATACTTCATCGGATGGCTATGAGTGCACTTCAAGTGACGAGACTTGGCTTTTGACCGAAAGGAACACCTACCCCCAAATCCCCGCCCTTCCCCCGCAGATGGCGGGACGCTACCAATGATAGAGTGTTTATAACAGCTAATTTCAGTGTTATTATCATGGCCGAAAACACCTCAGGGTTCCGACTAGTGACGTCGGGGGGTGTCTTTGTTAGGCGTTACCATGACATGATCCAATTGCACGTTTACCGTCCACTTAGTGAACTAAAACCTAAACAAAATTTCATCATTTCGATGGGACAAAATTCGGGATCCGTAGAAAGCTTTGGTTTACCAGGATAGCGGTAGCATTTAAGCGGCCGCAACACAGCGGTGAATGACGTAAGTAGAAAGTCATCCGATGTAAATCAAATGGCGCTGTTACATAGTCGTTCTAGCGACGTCCCGGCTTTTTTACGGCCGTTTTATGACGGTACTGGCAGGACGGTAACGTACCGGTGCATCTGCGTTGCACCGTTACGGTTCTGCTTTCCTCTCATAACGGAGTTGAGAGATAAATTAGTGGAGATAGAAATAGAGAGAGTTAGCATCATCCGGAGACGCCGGTTAATATATTCACAAGTTGCGCTGCATATTGCCAAAACTTATAGCAGATGATCTAAAATGTGTCGTAATGACTTTATTAATTGGAAATTTTGACAGGGACGTGTTAACTTCGCCCACGTGCGTTTAAAAATAAACAGCTTTTGGGCGGTTTTAATTGCAGTTACGAATAGGCGGGTATTTCTGTTTACGCTTGGGAGTTTTATTGTTCGTTTGATATGGTGTATCTGTTCAGAGTTGTTTCGCATGTGTGTCGGTATGGCGGGAAATACTTTTTGCTAAATAGTCTTTGTGTATGCTTTTTTGGGATACCGTTAGAGAAAAAAATAAGGATTTTGTTTTCCGCGTCCACCAGTATGTCTGTACGTATGATAGGACGACCAAGGTTTCTTTTTTAATAGCATAAGGGGGCAAACGAGCAATCGGTGCCTTTTGATGAATACTGACGCTCATGGACATTCGCATGATTGCTACGCAGATGCGTTGCCCTCCTATCATCCCCCTATAATGGGCCATCGGCTGCTCACGAACCGCACGAAAGGCGACACTGACGCTGTCACTTTGCGCCGGTATCAAGTGAGCGAGATGTACTTCCCCGGTCGTACCGGCCCAATTCCAGATAAAGTAAAATTTATATTTGTAGTTCATTGAATACAAAATGAGTGCACAAGTGTTAGTTTGTCAAGTTATGCTCGTACCTTTATGGAACCTTAGGTGGCCCAGTCCGCATTACTGTGCATAGGCGGGCAAACGAGCAGTCGCAGTCTTGGTGACCACTACTTGTGACACGCAAAAAGCCTTTACACAGTCGGAGAAAAGGAGTCGCCATCTTTTAACGAATTTTATACAAAAAATTGAGTGGTCTCTTAGTCCGCTCCGTTGCATAACACTCACTTAACTTAACAGAATAAAGACCCGACGCGGCCGGCTATTATTTGAGTGACAGCACTGTCCCCGGCGAGCCGGCCCGGTTTGGTCACAATGCGGCAACAACTCTTACAGCGGTACCTTTCTTATGGCAAACGAGTAATCGAAGCCATTTGACGACTGCCGACGCCGAGTCGATTGTCATGCCGATATGTGGCCAGTGGCCACTTGGAAGGGAGGAGTAAACCCTTCCAAGTGGCCACTGGCTACTCACAAATTGCATGAAACGCGACAGCATAGCTCACTTCATGGCGGGGTCATGTGAGCGAGAGGTACCTCCCCGGACGTGCCGGCCCAATTCCGCGGCAATGCAGCATGGCCATACCTCGTACCGTAAAAGTACCGGGTAACTTACAAGTATCCTACTTCACTCTACTTGGCTTTTAATGAAAATTCTTTGAAAGAAAAACGACCCGCAGCTACAGGACATTGTTAGCGCTCATAATTTATTTGAAATGTAATGAGAGAAGTGATAAAACAACACCTAAGTATTGTATAGTTGTCACACTTTGTTTGCCTGCGGTGGGGCGGTGTGGCGAAAGGGTTCAGTAGCCTGGGGTGAACCCAGACACCTCGGGCGAAGCCACTAGAACTGAGGGGGCTGCTCCTTATACCTTACTCTTATAAGAGGGAGGTACTAAAGAGCACGACGAGGAGGAGTTCTTTGTAATCTTCTTATTAGAAGAGGGTAGAAAAGACCAAGTGGGGGAGGTGCCGGTCACTTAGGACACAGACTAGCCGTAGGGTCGCCCTCATAATTTGTAGAGATAGAGATAATTGTATTTGCCTCAATATAGGTACAGATGTACATAGATGTTGATAAGTAGTTGTTCCACTACATTCTGTCTTTCTGGCGTGCAAATATTGAATCATTTTACGATTTAAGTTCTATTCATCCTATTCTAAACAAAAATTAAAATATAAGTAATCCATTTAGTTTACTAAAATTGGTACACTCTGTAATAATACGTGTCACAGAGCACATTATCATTATGAGCACAATATTTTAAATTAATTAATTTATAGTGTCCAAGGTACTGCGAGCCCCGCACACCACTGGACCCCACCCAGGCCCAGTATTGGCGCGTAAATGCGTTTTCCCGCGTTACCAAAAAAAGGGGATAGTATAGGTTTGCGCTTGAAGGTCAGAATTATAACCTCTCTGCATATTTCTGTACCTACATGACAGATCGCTGGTCTCTGATAGTAGAGCATTGCTAGGCTATAAATTATTGGTTAATTTAGTATCGTAAGTAGAGTTCATAACTCATTCCATCTGTTTGTAAGTTAGACGTAATTAATTGGTTCATAGGTAAACATACATGTTATTGCCCTACATCTTGCTGTTGCAATTCATGTTTTGGCAGCACCAGGAGGGTGGTGAGGGTGAGAAGTAAACTGGAGCCTTTTGACGCCCTTCCTTTAACATATCCGCAGTCTGTTGTCACGCTGATGCGCCGCTATCTTTACTTCTATAATTAACCTCATGAAATTTCTCTATCCGCGCAATTATTTATAAAGGGATGGGGATTCTCTTCTGCACGTATTAATATTGTAGGTACCACCACTTTAGACGAGCCAATGGGCCCGATAACAAGGTCGCTAAGATTCCTAAATAATTTAATTACACTGAGATTCGATCTGCCCGGAGCTCGGAGTTCCGCACGCTCGACTGCCTCGGAACCTCCAACTTTTTATACGTCGCCACGGCTTGCAACTTTGGCAATTTTAGAGATCCCTCTGTATTAAGATTAGGGCCCAGCGTTAATCTACCAGTTGGTAGAAATTTTACATCAAAATATAAGCTCCCTGTTCCCTATTCTGATGGCACGGCAGGCCAACACGACCGGAGAGAAATTAGACGCAGGACAGATGGCATGACGTGCTCACCGAGGCACGGGGGTGTAACGCCGCCGACATCCTGGATCCGGACTATTATTAGTAATTGAAAAATCCCAGTAACACTTCTATCCGATTGGGGGCTCGAACCCAGGACCTCGCGACTGTATTTGAACATGCTTACCACTTGACCACTAGGCCACGAAGCATATAAAGATATAACATAAATCTCGTGCCGACATGTTTGTTCGGGCTTGTCCTGATATTGGACCGATTTAAAGAAATTTCGCACAGACGTGATACTTTGTCTAACAAAAAGAATTAGGCTTTATTTTACTCTGATAAATGGCCGCGATATTTTTAACACCATTGCAACATAGCGCACGTGGCCCGGTCGGCTGCTGGGATGTTGAAATCAGTCTGTAGGAACGCGATCTTATATGATTTTGCTTGGCAGTCCTATGAAAATGTTGTGCGTATGACGTCACGACGCACATTGTACACGCCATTAGTGCCAATTGACTAGTTTATTGACACGTTATATTCATGTGTCCGCGCGATATCAACGTACACGTGACTTAGGGTACCGCGTACGCCACAGTTCGGAGGAAGTTGACACACTCAAACAAACGCGCCGCAATCACCAAATGTAATTCCCACAATGTGGTATCCAAATATAAGGAAATGTGGGTTGGTAATATCGAGCGAGGGAACCGAATGTGGGATTGACGGCTTGTCAGTCTAGACAAGGTTGATTTTAGCACGGGATGAGAGGACTTGCATGCTTATGAGGCCCTTGCATACCCTCTCACCCCACCCCATCGACCGATCGAGAGTGATAATTGCGTAGAAGAAAGTGTTAGTAACGAAGATCGTTAAGTAGAGACAGCCATGGTTCCGTAGAGAAGCTGACCCCTGTGACCCCGCCACGGAGCGATTAGTCCTCATTCGATCTGGTGATTCTTCCTTTGGTCTCATCTGGTGATCTTTATGTAGCGAACAAAAAGGGGCTGACCCTTGGCTTTGTTCCCAGTAGACTTCGATGCATAGTCCTAAGCACAACTAGTAATCAGTAACCTCGATTAGTGGAGGCTCGATGTTGGAGTTCGTTATAAGAGACAGCGTTGTCAAGTGAAGGCACCACCTTCACTTGTTGTGGGTAGTGGGGAAGAATATGCTAGAAAGATTATTTTAGGCAGTGGTAGTGCCATGGTGCATAGGAAGAGCCAGTCCCATGCTGTAAAAGTGGTGGTAGTGTCATGCATGGTGTATGAGACTGCATCCTCCTATGCAACGGAATTGAATTGGGCCAGCACGACCGTGAAAGTACACCGTACTCTGCCGTACTCTTCTAAGGAAAATCTTTTTTTAATAGCATGAAGAGGCAAACGAGCAATCGGAGCCTTTTGATGACTACCGTCGCCCTAGACCTTCGTATGATTGTTACGCAGACGCAATAGGCCACCGGCTACTCACAAACCGCATGAAACGCGACATCGACACTGCCATTTTACGCCGGTATTAAGTGAGCGAGAGGTACCTCCCCGGTCGTGTTGGCCTAATTCGGTTGCATAGGAGGATGTAGTTTCATGCACAATGCACGATTCTACATCGTACTAAAATGTAATGTTGAGCAAAAATACTTAACTTAAGAAAAGAAAATTATTTTAATGAATGGTGTTGCCGTTTCCAAAATGTGTCTCGACGTCTAGTATCCATTCTCACACACAGAGAAATACTTTATTGGCATGAAAATATAATGATAAGTTATCAGTGCAAATATAAAAAAAATCCATAATGTTAGATTATGGAATGGAGCATAAGTGCAAAGTAATTGTGTAAATTTAGTCGACCGAACATTTCCGAATCTATAATCCTTTTAACTTTTTAAGCTTGGCTTAATTTACTGCAGACTGGCTGGCTGTTGGAGTCTACTCAACGAATATTCGCCCCTTGATCGGTGTTCGGCCTATTTGGCCGCCGTTTTAGTGCATACCATTCGGCTCGCCGCTCGGCTGAATGTATGACGTGCACTATTTTTTCCTTGGTTTCTAGTGGAAGTAGTGTATTTTTTTTACCGTATTTAATAAAAATTTACGTGCCAGCACCGGCCCTGGGTGGGGAGCATTGTTTAGTGGGGCTCGTCGCAGGTCACGGTGACGGGAAGTGCACCTCGACGGTCAGTCAGTCCCCTAAATGACCGACGTCACCAGAACAGAGCCGACTCTGTTCTGGTAACGTCACACCACAGAACAACCCACAGGACGACAAACTTCGGAACAGTGCGGCGGGGTGAGGGTCCCCCTGCACCGGGCGCAAAAGCGCCTCCTCCTCCTGCTCTTGAGTCTGCTGTCCTTGCGGGAGGGGTACACAGAGCAGCCCTTCCGTTCCAATGGCTTCGCCCAAACAGTCCGAGTTCACCCCAGACTAGTGAGCCCCACACGAGCCCCACACCAACTTTCGTAGGTACCCGTAGGTATATTTATTAGTAGGACGGGATAGTGGTTAGTAAACAACTACGTGAATTCAGAGATCAATCTTGAAGAAATATACCTTACAGTTGCCTTGTACCCGACTGCGTCAGTAGGGTAATGTTTTTGAGGCATGTGTAAGCGTGGTGTTGTACATTTATATGTTCCCTGCTGCAGGCTGGACGGACCGACACGACGCGGCGTCGTTAGGTTTGTCTTGATAACGTGAGTGACACTGAGTGCATTAATATGTTTTTCAAGCAGTCGGATTTATTATTTTCATGTTCTGTTATAAACCAATTTAAAAAGTGGAAGGACATTTGTCAATTGAATTGCATTCGCAGCGAGATGAGTTTGAGGCGAAGGAAAACATTTTGGAGAAATTTGCATGGCTGATAAGATTAAGAGTCTTTGACTGATTACACAACAACGGCACTATCGCCAGCTCGTTATCAACGTAGGAGATTAGGTCCTTGATCATTCTCATCAACGGTGCCGATCACCGTCAGCACTCGGACCCGGTATTTTTTTATAGAATAGGGGGGCAAACGAAAAATCGGAGTGTTTTTACGACTACCGACGCCTAGGAACATTTACATAATTTCTATGTCGCTGCGTTGCCCTCCTTTGCCCCCAATTGGCCACCGGCTACCGCTATTTGAGCGAGAGGTATGGCACTACCCCTTGCTAAAATTTTTTGCAAACGGTAGTGCTATGCTGCATTCTTGTCGCATTTCGTGTGGTTTGTGACACTCCAGTGGAGCCCTCCATCCCAATGCAGCGGAGATGGGAAATGCGCACCTGTGCGAAATATACATTCTCCCCGACCTGTCCCGACGGATGTTGTCGTGTCATAAATTGAATTTGTTGTCATTGTAGCGTGTAAACATTAAAAGAATATGTTAAAGGTGACCAACGCTCATCACTCGCGGGTATAAAAATAGATACTAGCAGATCCTGCGACCTACGGAACACGCAGATAAAACGTGCCGGACGACCGTCTAGGAGTGAACGAGAGTCTGACACACGAGATGTCAACTGTCCTGACGCGTATGGTAGTCGTGAACAGGCTTCTGATGACGAACGGTTTCACAACTACTTGTTCCACTGCTCGTTTCTCGACGCTACATTAATGTAATAATAAAAATATACCTTAAGAGGAAAAGTGAACAGTAAAACAAGTAGCCATGAAACGTTTCCTGATTATCGACGCATAAAGATAATTGTCATAAAATATACGGCAATGTTTCTTCTAAAATCACATGCATCAATTAAATTTAAATTTATTTGCCTTTAAATTGTGTACGGTACAACTAGTAGATTTAGTAACATGTAGTGTGTGTAATATCCAGCAGTGTGTGTAACTTTAATATCCTCAATAGTTTGACTTTCTATTCTTTACAATGAAACCATTTTTTTATCCCGGTTTATTTAATTATGTAACTAGCCTGACGTTTCAGAACCTTTACAGCTATCATGGTCACGAGTGGACTGAGATGTCCTGAGGTCACAAGTTATTAATAGTACCCGAAGATTTATATACTTGTTTAGTCGTTCCGGTTACCACAAAAAGTTTGCTGTAAAGCACCGGATATTATATAAACCGCGTTACAATCCGTGGAAGTAGTGTTGTTATAATTAGTAACGTTCACGTAAAGTTAGTGTTCTAACCGATCTATATATTAGCACTCCCAGTAGTCGTCAACTGAAGTCAGCGCGTCAAACATACAAACTCTTCGGCTTTATATTGTTCGTGCAGATATAAAACCGTTATTGACTGACTGACTGACAGATAACGCACAGTCGAGACTACCGTACATACAGACTTGAAATTTGTTACAGAGATTCCTTTCAACAGTGGCTTTCAGAGATTTTTAGAAATTCTATCCCTATGGGGGTGAAATAAATTAATGAAATTTCAATAAGGATATTATTTTACCATGTTACGCGGGTTAAACAACGGGTCGCTGCTAGTATCAATATTCCTGGCCTTATTGATCGAGTTGCGCGTGCAGACATGAAGTTAATTGTGGCTGGACGCTCGGCACGTGTGGTGTCGTCGAAGGGTCCGAGCAGTTGGGCGGCTGCACCCGCCAACCTCCGCCCTGGCACCACAATGTTCCGCAATATGAAGTTAATTGTGGCTGGACCCTCGGCACGTGTGGTGTCGTCGAAGGGTCCGAGCAGTTGGGCGGCTGCACCCGCCAACCTCCGCCCTGGCAGCACGATGTTCCGCAATATGAAGTTAATTGCGGCTGGACCCTCGGCACGTGTGGTGTCGTCGAAGGGTCCGAGCCGTTGGGCGGCTGCACCCGCCAACCTCCGCCCTGGCAGCACAATGTTCCGCAATATGAAGTTAATTGTGGCTGGACCCTCGGCACGTGTGGTGTCGTCGAAGGGTCCGAGCAGTTGGGCGGTTGCACCCGCCAACCTCCGCCCTGGCAGCACAATGTTCCGCAATATGAAGTTAATTGTGGCTGGACTGTAACATTCCTGATGAATGTAGCTCAAAAATATTTCTAATACTGCTTACTGTGTTCTAAATTAGCGTGATCAAGCAAACAAAAAACTCTTCAGCGTTTAGTAGAGTCTAGCAGCGCCCCGCGGTTTTACTCGCGTAACTCCAGTCCCTTAGAACCTTCTTCCTGAGTGCAGTTGTCACACACAAAGACATTTTTTCAAGTCTAGCTTGTGGTTCCAGTCATTATTAGCTTGTTCGCCTCCCCACCAATGGACCACCGGAAGCACCCTCAACTGGTTTACTTCCCAGGTTGCCATAGGACGTGGTGACCCTAAATAAGGCGTGTCAATGACCCCGATTCAAATTTGGCACGCTTGTGCGACGCCGCCCTTGACCCCGCGCAGAGCTACACTCCGACTTGTACGGGTGCCTTGGTTACACCATCCGGGCACTGCCCGGCTCCTGACGCTCGTCTCCGTTTTTGAAGCATAACTTCTTTACGCACGCTTTGACTTAGGGAGTCAGCTGGCGGATGGGTGGCGAGAGCAAGGCTAACGGAAGTTGAGAGTTATTGACGATAGAAATTCAGATAGTTACGTTTCGTGTGTCACTGTAGGGGCAAGAGGGAGAGGGCGAGCAGACATTGTCGTTCTCTTGTGTCGCGGATCGCAAATCCTGGACGTGTCTCCGGTCTTGGCGGGTTGTCGTTCCATCGGAATGTGATATTGTAGCCAAGTGGACATCTATTATTGTGTTCTAGTGACAGCTTAGTTGCGTTTGCGGATTGCGAGTTTCCGGTGGTCCATTGGAGGGATGGCGGACTACGTTTGCATATGAAGTATGTGGATGTTTGTTCGGCGGTGCCAGAAAATGTATTTTTCAATATCACTCCTCCACTTACAACTCCACACGTACAGCAGGTGCACGTAGCGTAGTTACAAACAGATCATAGACCATAATGGATCAGGAGGGTGATATACAACGCGTAATGTGACAGAATTAGTTACGACGCCGGCGGTTCGACTAGATGGTGACACACGGACCCGAGGTGACGTCACCAACGGCCGCTGGCGGGCTTGGCTAACAGTCGCGCGCTCAAATGTTGTAGCATAGCTGTGACTGTGGCTATGGCCTTGATTAAGGCTTTGGGCATGGCTATGGCTTTGGCTATGGCTTTGGCTTTGGCTTTGGCTGTGGCTTTGGCTGTGGCTTTGGCTATGGCTTTGGTTTTGGCTATGGCTTTGGCTATGTCTTTGGCTATGGCTTTGGCTGTGGCTTTGGCTATGGCTTTGGCTATGGCTTTGGTTATGGCTTTGGCTATGGCTATGGCTTTGGCTTTGGCTTTGGCTATGGCTATGGCTATGGCTATGGCTTTGGCTGTGGCTATGGCGTTGGCATGACGTTACGATGATGTCGGAACAATGATGTGGGTATGAAACTACAGCCTTTTTTATATTCATCCACAATGTATGAAAACAGAATATCATTATTATGAATATATATTTTATGTCATAATTTTTTATATTATGCTTTATAATTTGAATGGGTTTATCTATTTGTAAGATTCTTTTATTATTATGTAGTAAGTATTCCTAACAGTCACTGCCTTCCGTCTTACCTCCCGGGTGTCTTGTGGAATGACGTCCACCTCAGCATTAAGCGTGGTACTAACATTTTTGCGGCGTTATGTGACCATAGACGAAACATGGATACATCATTATACTCCTTAAATAAAAGAACAATCTATGCAGTTGACTGAGAGCGGAAAACCTGCGACGAATAAAGCAAAAACGGTTTTGTCGGCCGGCAAAGTGATTGCGACTGTTTTTTGGGGTGCTTGAGAGATTATTTTAGTGGATTATTTGCAAAGAGGAAAAACAATAAATGAAGAGTACTATGCAAGCTTGCTGCAGAAATTTTGTGAAGGAAATATGAAATACAGTCTCATTTAGCCAAAAAGAAAGTTTCCACCACGACAACGCACCTGTGCACTCGTCAAGGGTTGCAGTTGCCAAACTCCATGAATTGCGTTTCGAATTGTTACTGTATCACCCCTATTCCCCAGATCTGTTGTTTGTTTGCGTTGTGCCGGCACAATTTCGGCGTTTTAGGTTGTAAGCGAGAGGTATCTATCTACCTGGTTGTGCCGGCCCATGCGGCCTCGCACTAGTTCCGCCAGCGAGGACAATGCGAAATCGCCAAGCTGTCAGAATTTGTGTTATTCCGGTCTCCGACGGGCGACGGCGTCCCACATTCGTCACACCGTCGTGGCGGAGCGCCGACGACGCCGGCAGCACACGTTCATGGTAACAGCGCACAAACGAAACGAACCGGGCTTGAGAGATCTCCTCACGCCATGATCTCGCACGCCGCGGGAGCAAACCTCGCCCTGATCCGAGGCGGTAGTGTCTCATTTCAGTTGGACGCATTTGTTTTTTTAAAAGCGTCTTCGGTCGGCTGTTTATTACTTCAGGCTCGGTAACTGTTTTAAAAGTTTGCTAGATATGATTTGCGGGACGCCTGCATCGGATTAGACCATAAACTGATAGCTAAACCTATATCTACCCAAAATAACTTATTTTATATAATTAAGGAGTGTTCTCAAAGTATAAGAGTCCCATTTTTAAGGTTCCGCAGTCAAATGGCAAA
The DNA here is from genome assembly GCA_017140195.1 of Eumaeus atala. Classification (NCBI taxonomy): domain Eukaryota; kingdom Metazoa; phylum Arthropoda; class Insecta; order Lepidoptera; family Lycaenidae; genus Eumaeus; species Eumaeus atala. The sequence continues at coordinate 838,731 of JAFELO010000361.1, read as the reverse complement.
AAACGGAACCTTTATCATCATGGCCGTTCGACCGTCCGTGTGCCGCTGACGTTTTACTCGGAGATTATGGATATCACAAGTTTGTAAATATTTTATAAACCCGCTAAAAATGTTAAAACTGATTTTGACAATTATTTTTAAAGGCAGCACGCGGTTTTACACTTCCATGTCAGAGACGGTGATGTTCGGGGCTTTGGTAACTTTCCGGTGTGTGTAGCACGAAAATATATGGAGATGTGTACAAAGGTACTTATAGAATGAATTAAGCTGTAGAGAATATAATGAGCATATTGATTTGATATAAGAAATTGTCTACCTACAATCCACTGTTTCCGAGATACTAGCGAAACCCCGATCAAAGTATAATCAACATACATGTATACACTCGAATAACATTACCCTCCTTTTGGTACAGTCGCATAGAGCTATCGAACCCAGCAGTCCTTAAATACCTGTCACTCGTACGCAAGTCGACATTGTCATTTGTTGTAACATTGTAATGAAATTACATGGCGCGTTAGGGGCTTAACAACCCCACAGACCCCGGTGGGGCGCGAGTTGTGAAGTGGATTGACTTCCTCACTTCCATCACCATTTCAAACTTGTAACACTACTGTAACCCCAACTTGTTATTTCGGCTTAAGAAAATGAATGATTTTGTTTGCAATCAAGGGTTGGGTCTTAGTGGTTGTAATTTAACCGATAGCGCCGATTTCGATACCCAGTCTAATGATTATTTTTCTATGTTTTACGTTTGCGTCATATTGTTAAAGTATGAGCTAACTAATAACTCAAGCTTTCTATTGGACACGACCAATAAGAAGTATGAGCTCAGACACTCGACTGGAGTTAACTCACTATGAAAGGGAAAGATTTTTGAAAAAATTTGGTAAAGTGAAGAGTGTTACGCTGAGCTTTGAGCTTGAGCTGAACGATTTTACTGAAACCGTTGTAACGAGAACGCACTACTCCGAGAGTGAAGAAACGGGACGGAGGCAAAGCTTTTCAATTATAAAGATAGGTTCGTTGAAGAGTCAGGGAGCTGGGTAAACACATGAAAATTCAGTCAGATCTGGGCTCTGGACCATATTTCGGAAGAGGTATTAGTCGATGGTTGACAGGCACTTGGTCTTCCGGTGCAGAGATGATCATACATTTATTATGTAGATGAGTATATCCCGTGTCACCTTAGCCAAATATCTGCGTTATATTTTATTGCACTGGCCGGCAAGCACAAACAAAACGAAAAAGAAGCTATATTTTTGACTGATATTTGAACTGCTATTGGGCACTAAAAAAATTATCTCCGTGTAGTATATGGAGACAGACCCTTGTCTCTTGTGAGAAACGGCAGCGGTGTTTGCAGTCAGTCTTGGCGTTCGTTAAAATATCTGGCGATGAAATAAGGGTATAAAGGGGAACGGTGAAGTGTGCGAGGGTCCAGCGTGTGTCAAACAAACCAGCAATGAATCACAGAACGGAAACGCGCCGCTTGTAATGGAATTAGCAGCCGAAATGGTTTGCGCACGAAGCGCCGCGCGTCGCGAGAGCGAGCGCGTATGTCGCATTACCATTCATAAGTCATCGTTGTAGGCCGAGAGGTGATTAGTGTCACGATCTAGCACACACAACTATGTGCTGATTTTGTGTTGCACAGCAAACGAGTTGCGGATGTCTTTTGGCAAGTGATTTGCGGCGCCCAGAAAAATCCGCGTAGACAGAGGTTGCGTTCTCATTTACCCTCCTTCTATGGTCACCGGCCGTTCATCGACGGGCAACCTCCACAATTGTGCCGAATTTAGCTGGATTGCAACAATTGCTTGGCCTCAATATTCTGAACCATCCTTGGAAGATATCTTTGAGCGTGCGTTACCTGTGTATAGTATATTCTATGTGTAAAAATATATGTGACCAATATAGTAGATGTCAGACACGTAATATTGTAGTCTTAAACACCAGTTTAACAATAATTCTATGACTACTAATTAAAAGACAAGTACCACTTGACTTCAATAAATGATCTATCTAACAAATATGAATTCTATCCTGACAACAACTATGGTTCTGACATAAGGGGTACGTACATTTTCCTATGCACTTGCACCGTGCACCGGCTGGAGAGTAGTAGTAAGTGGTTAGGTGTTAATTGATTTATTTACATTTTCACTAAAGCTATTCTGGAAACCCGTTCCGGACCTAATCCTTCCCAGAGTTTTCTTCAAGTTGGTTATTCTATAACGTCGCTGATAGTCGGCGCTTTTTAAATGTAATTAATTCTAGCCTAAATGGAATTCAACAACAGTTAATTTTTTCATTGTAAATCAGGTGATCTATAGGAATAGCTCGATAGATTGGCATGGCAACTGGTACGATGTATATCGATGTCACCTCTCGTACTACGATCGCAATGCGATCGGCGATGAGCTCAAGCCTCAGGGATGCAGATGTCCGCTCGTAAAAGAGATAGGTAATCATAACCGTGTCGGTATGCCGACGCCCGGCGACTAATAACGCATATTAGGTTTTATTTACTGGTATATTAACATGACCTAACCAAGATTGACTACGGGCCCATGCTACAAATCTAATGGATTATTTTCCATGCTGTATATTTCCTATGGAATATTTAGTTATACGTAACGCTTTGAGCGAAAGAGAAAATGTGTGCTTACACCTCTCTCTCGTGCCCGTGCAGTAATTTATTAAACATAACTCTCTCTTTCTATCCTTACTTTTTCATTATACTCTCGTACGTAACAATGATTAACTCTATAAATAGTATTATTAAGCGATTGAAAATATGTCTACTTACAAAAATAATGAACATGGAACTCTTAGGGTGTACTTTTTAATATACAATTGTACAAAATCTACTTTATTTGCGTTTCCTAACACTTACACATTAGAATGTGAAACGGTGGCACCATGCCGAACTGATATACACCCTTAGCTTTCTGATTTTGTGGAGTAATCTTAAGTTTTATCTTAATGCATGACCTACCTACCTTCCCGATAAACATATTGCTTGGCACAATGTATGTTAACTTGAGTTAGAACATTGTAATCATATTTAAGACTCGGTATAAGTATGTAACTTACTTAACAAGTATAACTTGTAATGGGATTGGAGCCTGTGAATTTTGAAAAATCTGAGACCTATCAGAGCGTGCCTTGTCATAAGTACTAAGTGCTTAAGTAGATGTTTTGTTTTCACAAGATAACTCAATTCTTGAACTTGGGACATACCTGAATCGCGTCCCGTACGTTACATTCCGATCCTAAAGGGCCCGTTACCTGCAAAATCTACCACCGACGTCTCACCAGATAGTTGGCCATCACTATCTCCAATTGTTGAAAGGAAATTAGAAAAGGATAGCATATTTGTAATGTGTAACGTGTTGTGCGCTCACTGGCTCTTAGTTTATAACATTCTTGACACATTTAAATCTATTTCCGACATGTTGGTAATATCTACAAAGTTATGCGCATTAGGTGCGTAAATTTTAAATTTCATAGCCCATACATAATATATATTGTTTTAATTATTTAAACTAGCTGTGCCTTGCTATTATGCCGCATAAAACTGTCCTAAATAGCTATTTGTTCCACATTGCTGCTGCGATGATATAATAGCTGCTGGATTAGAAGCGTCTTGATAATATAATATATGATATGATAAAGAGAGCGACACTGGATGCTATATTCTTTTGAAGCAGTGGGGTCTTGTGTTTTTCAATTTAACATTAGGTTTCTTTTAACTGTTATGTGAAGAGAAGAATTAAATATTCCCTTTAGTTACAGACATATTGTCGCAGTTTATAATGTGGTGTAACTTGTAGGATAATGTTATTATATTATGTCTACAATATTTTTTACATAATACAAATGCTGTTCTGTAAGTTCTGACTTATCACCACATTTCATCGTGAGGGCAAAACTGTTTACAAATGGACATACACATGGAGAGTAAAGTTATTCTATAAAAAAAAAAACTTTGAAACACATTAAATGGCTATTTAATTGTCATTTGCTATGTTATGTTTTGCGCTGCCAGAAATTTAATTTACTCCCATCGGTAGAACGCTAGAGGATTGCATGTCTGCAATGCATTCTGACAACAATTCTCCCCTAAAAATCCACCAAAAAATAACTTCATATTAAAGGCTCATCGGTGCAATCCACCGTAATATTGCTCGCGTGTGCGTGAGTTTGCGTGCGTGTGCGTGCGTGAGCCCGACGAGCGTGTGGCGCAAATTATATATCTAAGCATCGTAATAGATAACTTTTTTAGGTGGGAGACGTATGTTATATCTTATTCAAACATGATCAAGAAGCTGGGCAAGATCGTGTAAACTATAAGGCACCTCGGTGATATGAAATTCCAAATAAGAGTAAAGCACTAGCTGAGTAATTTATTCGATATTGTATAAGCTCATGGGCTGGAGCGGCCAAGTCCCTTTTTATATACCTAGCGAGAGCTCAACGCATGCTACTTACAATTGTCAATTACAAACCCTACCTTTGTGTATCAGGTAAACGATATCAAATATTTAAGGTGTTAACAGTTAGGCAGCTCTTTTTACACGCTGATAGTAAACAACGTGTAACAGTTGCCATGATACAGCATAGAGCCTTAAGACGTAACATACATGTAGTGCATGATGTGCCAAAGGTTAAACTAAACCGAGTATTTACTGTGGTTTTCGGTTCTTACCCTACTTTAACTGTGTTAACAAGCAGTTATAATTTACCTTACAACGAACTAAAAACACAATTACATTTTTGGCAACAGGAATTAAACTATAACGACACTGAAAAAATCTATTA
>JAFELO010000361.1:816630-833877 GCA_017140195.1 Eumaeus atala | reverse complement strand
TAAAATTGATCAATCATTAATGTGCTTGTATTGACCTACTCATTTTATATTGTTCGCTAAAACTTATAATTGGCCTGTTATGTACTAGTTATTTTCTGAATTTAAATAATACACAAGCTGTCAGTTTTCTACAATAAACACATTTCCTATTGCAGTACAGAATTCTAAAAACACGCTCGTGTGGTGATTGGTGCATTATCGCAGGCGCTTGCCTTTGTTGCAGGTGGGCTGCGTGGTCGGCCATGGGGTGCTTCGGCTCGCCGGGCGCCAAGAGCGGGGAGGATGACGCCAAGTCGCAGAAGCGCCGCAGCGATGCGATCACCAGGCAGCTGCAGAAGGACAAACAGGTGACAGCCATGTTAAGCAACGTTCGACGGGGTGAAATCGGGATGAGTGTGTGTTCGGCAAATTCAAATTTAAGCTCATGTGGCGCGGCTGGATTAGTAAGAAATAGTGCAGAGTGGCACTTGCATTGCCGCCAAATCAGACCGCACCACCGAGTTGGTAACTGCACCTATCGCTCATATACTACCGCTGTAAACTGCTATGCTGTTATGTTTCATTTGGCTTGCGGGTTTCCGGGAAACTGGGGACTGAATGGGAGGAAAGAGGAAGCGAGGGAAAAAACTGTAAAACAAACATTCGGAAGTTTATGGGAGCGTTAGTCATCAAGAGGCTCCGATTTCACGTTAATTACCCTAGAATATAAAAACGTAGTTGTTCGTATGCGCTCAACTAGGCAAGTTCGGCGATATCGTCTCTTCGATTTCTCCTTTGCCCCTTATATCATGAAAAACTGAAACGACATTTATTATATTTATACGTCGGTGGGGAGGTAAAAATACACAATGTATTAATAGTAGTTAGGCGAGCGGGGAGAGCTCTGCTCCTGTGTTCAAGTGAATAAAATTACCCTGTACCCGGTACTCATCAAGTAGCTGTTGCCGTGTTGTGTGTTATCAGGGACATGACGAGTACCAGTTTTTTTTTCGTAGAAGGAAGGAACAATTAAGACTTAAATTATAGTTAAATACGTATATTTTGTATAGGAAAAATTTTAGGTTTATGTAAGTGTATGAAAACATTATAAATAAACATATTAGGACATAATCAGACAAATTTGTATGTTTTAATTCTTAATTTGTCTGCTGTAACTTTACCCCTCCATGCCGCCAAAACGGCAGAGATTCTGAAAACGGTGAACCTGTAAATCAGTGTTGGGACTGTTAGGCCCGACTTTAACTGAGGTTTCACCTTTTTGTGGAATGCGCTGCCACCTGAAGAGATTTTTTTCTCTTTTTGCATAGATGTACTTGCTGTTTTTGTGTATGACTCTGTAAGACGTATATTGTTCCTTTCTTGTATTGATTATTCTCTTTTGATACAGTGTTCTTGACGCAAATAAATTATCATTTATTTGTTAAGAAATTTTAGTTAATCGATTGTGTAGCGTTCGTAATTTAAGACGACCAATGCTAAACAAATACTTAAGTGATTTCACAGGCTATCCTTGGTCTATAAAATTGATTATTTAATAGTGGAAAGAGAGAACAGTGCAGGAGGACATATATATATATTTGATTATATTATCGCTATTATTCCGACTGATGTCAATTATTTTCGGTATATATGTATTTGTTAAGTATAGTAAGTGTTAGCTTTTAAATCTTAATAATTTTCAAGCCTATGGATATTGACATTAAGAACTTAAGAATCTATATGTTACAGAAATATGACTTAAATAACTTTTCAAGTAATACTCTCTTTTTTTAAATAAAATTACATTATTTTCATGGGATATTTTAATATCCATACCCTCTCTAGTTTTTTTAAATATAGAATAGGGGTCAAACGAGAAATCGGAGCGTTATTACGACTGTCGACGCCCATGAACATCCACATGATTCCTATGCCAATGCGTCAAATCTGAGAAGTATTAAACGACAAAAAAAGTTTACTTTGTTGCTTAAGGAGTGGTTTGAGCCGCGGTATGGAATATGAGGAGTAGAGGCGTTGAACATTCGATTAACATTGATCACGCTTATGTCCCATGCCGCCTGTGCTCACCTCGCACGTCCGGTGCAGCAGGGTCTGTAGCCCCTGACATCTTATGTCCCATGCCGCCTGTGCTCACCTCGCACGTCCGGTGCAGCAGGGTCTGTAGCCCCTGACATCTAGTTTTTGAGTTTCCACGTTTAAGAGCTGATGCAGAGTTAGGTTGGCATGACCGACGGTTAAAGCAAACACAGATGTTTAATGGCGGCAGTAGTCGACAAAGGTCTTTCATTGCTCGAATGACCTTTTAAGCTATAAGCAATGTTAAAGTCACGGAAAACATATCATATTTTAACCTACTTATTACCTTCCCCTTTCCCAGACTTTTTTCCCCTTCAGATCAATATAAAGCCCTTGGCAGTGGCGAAATTAATTCATGAGAAAACGAGAAGAAAATGAATAAGCAACAGGTAATAGGTTACCGTTACCGAACTATTTTAGGGCAGTTTGTGGGCTGATTTACACAGGGTAACTTCGGCTTCGAGGAGAGTCAGAGATGACTTTAAAAGAACTCAATGTAGACCCTACAGACAGATCGTCGAGTCTGCCCATACTAGCACATCCACGATCTTCCATCGAATTTCTTGAAGTCAGTGACAGCACCGGCCGCATGAAGGGACCATGTGCGAATTAATTTCCCCTTCCGTAATATATAATTTGCAATGTTTAGGTATGGGTAATGCAACATGCGTCAGTTTCTCGAGTGACAATTTTTTCCGTGACGGTTGCAGGTGTACCGCGCGACGCACCGCCTGCTGTTGCTGGGCGCCGGCGAGTCGGGCAAGTCCACCATCGTCAAACAGATGCGTATCCTGCACGTCAACGGCTTCTCTGACAAGGAGCGCCGAGAGAAAATAGAGGACATCAAGAAGAACATACGCGACGCGATACTCGTGAGTAACACGGCACGACACATGACAACATCATTAAACAGATGTGCATCCTGCACGTCAGTGGCATCTCCGACAAGAGCGCCGCGAGAAGATAGAGGACATCAAGAACAACATACGCGACGCGATACTCGCGAGTACCACCGCACGACACGTCAACGGCTCCTCCGACAAGGAGCGCACGACATGATGCGGCATAAGCAGGCGAGCGAGGTAAACGGTGCACTAACTACTTATCAGTCTCACCCCCCTGTATTCTTCTTGTTTTATATGTACATGTCATAACATGCCCATTGTTAAAATGTTCTATCATCTATCCAGTTCTACCTACAGAGTTCAGTCACTGTCCACCTATTTCCGATGTTGTTCCGTGTAAATGTTGTAAGTTGTTTGCTAATGTGTTTCAGACAATAACCGGCGCTATGAGCACGCTGACGCCACCTATTCCGCTGGAGAAGCCGGAGAACAAGCCGCGTGTTGATTATATACAGGTACGTGACATCCCTGCGTGTGTGCGTGCGTGCGTGCGAGCGAGCGAGCGAGTGTTCGTTGTGATCTAGATTTAAACTTCAGTATACCCGGGCGAGCGACTCCATGAACGTGCGGTCGTCGGGTCAGGGTCTCGGTTCACGGATGTCCAGATGATACTGTAGCTGCAGCCGACGTTGCTGTTTATTATCAATGGACAACCAATCTGTTGTTAATTTGATCAGAGTCAATAAATTACCTAAGTATTTTCACACGTTTTTATCTCGTGTGAGTGAAACGCGTTATATGTACGTAATAACGTATTTTACTTATTAACAGACTAACGTGGGTAATTCTGCCCGGCGACGTGACTTTAGCTGACAAATATAGAATGTTCTATGAACGTTACAGGACGTGGCGTCGCAGCCCGACTTCGACTACCCCGCGGAGTTCTACGAGCACACCGAGGAGTTGTGGCGCGACCAGGGCGTGCAGCGCACCTACGAGCGCAGCAACGAGTACCAGCTCATCGACTGCGCCAAGTAGTGAGTACCCGCCTGCACCACCCTCACAAGACACCGAGGAGCTGTGGCGCGACCAGGGCGTGCAGCGTCCCTACGAGCGCAGCAACAAGTACCAGCTCATCGACTGCGCCAAATAGTGTGTACCCGCCTGCACCACCCGCCAAGTAGGGAGACAATAGGGGGTCTGTCTGTCCCCCTATTGTCTCCCTAACCTAGAAGACAGAAGGCTGTCACGTATATCACCTTATAACCAGAAGGTTCTACTAATACGTGTGTAACAGTAGTAATTGTTTCGTTGCAGCTTCCTGGACCAGGTGCACCTCATAAAGCGCGCCGACTACACGCCCAGCGAGCAAGACATCCTGCGCTGTCGCGTGCTCACCTCCGGCATCTTCGAGACTCAGTTCGTCGTGGATAAAGTCAACTTCCAGTCAGTACCCAGTACCTTAGCAACTGCAACAAGAACACACAAAAGTCTTCAATAGTCCGCTGAAATGGAGATGCAGAACAGCATCGCCGGCAGTAGTATGTCCCGCGGAAAAAAAAACAATTAGTACCTAGCACCCATTACCTTGTATCTAATACCCAGTACCTAGTCATAAAGTCCTGCCCGCTGACTTGGGCTACGACGGCCATCTAAATGCGCGGAACCTATTATAATCTATAGTGCGCATACACAGTAGTGTGTGCGCAGACAGGTGCAGCCTCTATTCCCCTATTCGAATGGGACGGCAGTACTACAGGCCGCGAGAGACTCCAGTCGCAGGACCGACGGCTAAACATGCTCTCACGGGGGTGTGACCCGCCAACTTCCTGATTTGAAGTGTTTGTTAGAAATTGAAAACTCCCTATAATAATTTTTGATCCGACTTGGGCCTGATGCCAGGACCTCACAATCTAATGCATGGGCATGCTGAGCACTAGACCACGAGGTACTCCACTAGCCACTACATACACGTTCAGTTATGTGTCGAATCGCTCTCTGCACTAAAATGCAAGTGTATTTGGGCGAGGGTAACAATTCGAACCGCAATTCATGTAATTTGACAACGGCAACCCTTGACGAGTGCACAGGTGCGTTGTCATGGCGGAATAAAACTTTCTTTTTGGCTAAATGAGGTCATTTCTTTCGGATTTCTTCACAAAATTTTTGCAACAAGCTTGCATAATACTCTCCATTAATTGTTTCACCTCTTTGCAAATAATCCACTAAAATAACACCTCGAGCATCCCAAAAAACAGTCGCTATCACTTTGCCGGCTTACAAGACCGTTTCTGATTCCTTCGCCGCAGGTTTTCCGCTCTCAGTCCACTGCTTAGACAATTCTTTTGTTTCAGGAGTATAATGATGTATCCATGTTTCATTCACTATCATAACGCCGCAAAAAGTCGTTAGTATCGCGATTAAACTGTGATACACCTGGTGTTGACCTCCTATGTCCGTGTACTTTCAGCATGTTTGACGTGGGCGGGCAGCGCGACGAGCGCCGCAAGTGGATCCAGTGCTTCAACGACGTGACGGCCATCATCTTCGTAACCGCCTGCTCCTCCTACAACATGGTGCTGCGCGAGGATCCCACGCAGAACCGTCTGCGGGAGTCGCTAGACCTCTTCAAGAGCATATGGAACAACAGGTGAGCGCCTCGACAGCATGTAGAGCAACGGGTAAACACCTCATCAGCATGTGGAGCAACACGCGAGCGCCTCGACAGCATGTAGAGCAACAGGCGTCTAATCAATATGTAGAGCATCAGGTGAGCTTCTCGTCAGCATGTAGAGCAACGGGTGAGCGCCTCAACAGCATGTAGAGCAAAAGGTGAGCGCCTCGACAGCAGTAGAGCAACGGGTGAGCGCCTCAACAGCGTGTAGAGCAAAAGGTGAAAGCTTCAACAACATGTAGAGCACAAGGTGAGCGCCTCGACAGCATGTAGAGCAACGGATGGGCGCCTCAACAACATGTAAAGCAAAAGGTGAGCGCTTCAGCAACATGTAGAGCAAAAACTAAGCGCCTCGACAGCATGTAGAGCAACAGTGGAGCGCTTCAACAGCATGTATAGCAAAAGGTGAGCGCCTCGACAGCATGTAGAGCAACGGGTGGGCTCCTCAACAACATGTAGAGCAAAAGGAGAGCGCTGCAACAGCATGTAGAGCAAAAGGTGAGCGCCTCGATAGCATGTAGAGCAACAGATGAGCGCTTCAACAGCATGTATAGCAAAAGGTGAGCGCCTCAACAGCATGTAGAGCAAGAGGTGAGCGCTTCAATAGCATGTAGAGCAGGTGAGCGCCTCGACAGGATGTAGAGCAACAGGTGAGCGCCTCATCAGCATGTAGAGCGGAAGGTGAGCGCCTCGACAGCATGTAGAGCAACAGGTGAGCGCTTCAACAGCATGTGGAACAGAAGGTGAGCGCCTCGACAGCATGTAGAGCAACAGGTGAGCGCCTCAACAGCATGTAGCGCCTCTCAGGTGACACCCCCATATATAGCAAATATTTATGGAATTCGAGAAAACAGTCCTAATACCAGTTGTTGGGTTTTCAGATGGCTGCGGACGATATCGGTGATCCTGTTCCTGAACAAGCAGGACCTGCTGGCGGAGAAGGTGCTGGCAGGCAAGTCGCGCCTCGAGGAATACTTCGGGGAGTTTGCGCGCTACCACACGCCGCCCGACGCCTGCCTCGACCCGCGCGACCATCCCGAGGTGGCGCGCGCCAAGTACTTCATACGCGATGAGTTTCTGGTGAGTGTCTGCCGTCACATGCTACCACACGCTGCCCACAAAGTAACCACGCCCAGAAAGTAACCAAGCCTATAAAGTACTTACCAAGTACCAATCGTTGGAGAGCTTGCATGAAATGTGGCACAGCCTAAATGAATCCTCCCGACTCACGTCGCCTATACCACAGAGCTTGAAGGTACAAGTCTCCAACCAATGCCTTCTCCCCGTGATAACCTTCGGGGCCGAAATATGGCGTCTTAATCTAGGACTGGTCCGCAAGTTTGCTTGTGAACGTGCTATGTTGGGTGTTTCTATGTCCGACAGAATTCGTAACGAAGTCATATGGTAGATAACTAAAGTATCCGATATCACGCGACGAATAGGCTCGCCGAAGTGGCAATGGGCTGGTCACTAACTCAGAAGATCAGATGGCAGATGAGCCAGTAAGGTTCTGGAGTGGAGGCCGCGCTTAGGAAAACGAAGTGTTGGTCGACAGTTCACCTGGTGCGCAGACGATCTCCGTGCAGTAGCCGGTCCGGGGTGGATGCGAGTAGCAGGAGAGCGGTCGTCTTGGCGTTCATTCAATGAGGCCTATGTCCAGCAGTGACTGGTAAGGGTTGATAATGATGAATGATGAAGTACAAATAATTTTATCGATTTCTATAATTGACTGGCTGAAGTAAACTATGTATGTTTTATAATTACTGATTACCGCTTTTTATATTTAAGTGTGTAGCGTAAATCACACTTTAAGAAGTTATTTAACTAATTTCATGGCAACTGTGTGTTCTGTTGCCGCAGCGCATCAGCACGGCGAGCGGCGACGGCAAGCACTACTGCTACCCGCATTTCACGTGCGCCGTGGACACCGAGAACATCAAGCGCGTGTTCAACGACTGTCGCGACATCATCCAGCGCATGCATCTGCGTCAGTACGAGCTGCTCTAACGCGGTACGTACCGCCATCGTTCTTAATAAAGTATAATCGACGTATGATTTCAAAAAGTACACGAGTGCTATGTTGGCTCACAGGCGAGCGCCGACTCGGCCCGGCTCGGCGACACTCCGTAGCCCGGGTTCCGCTCCGCCAGCGGCGCCGCCCCCACGACGCTCCGCCCCGCCACACCTACACGCCAACTTCTACACATCACGTGGAACGTATACTTTACTACCGCCTCAACCTCAGGCTGGGGACACATGTCACCCGAAAAATGTTTATATTTTGTATAACTTTTGCCTCCTCTTTCTGTGCCTACTAGTTAATTTAAAATTGAAACTCCCTATCAATATTGAAATATACCTATATAGAGTTATTTATTTCTAGAAAAAGATATTTATTGTACTTAATATCTATCTCCCTTGGACATAGTTTGCAATTTACAATTTTATTTGTTGATTTTTATATTTAGTACAAATTATACTTTTTTATGTGTTCACCGCTAGCGAACACAATTATTTTTTGTATATTTGATAAAGCATATTTCAATTATTGCAGTAAAGATTGCGAATAATGAAAATAGATTCAAAACCGTCAGCATGTAGCGCGGGAGAGCTACCGGATGGCCGACGCCGCTATTCTGGTGTCGCTTGCATGGTGTTTCCGAATGTCAGCACACGCGCCATTTTGGCTTTTGTTTTCAGCTAATTAAGGCTGATTGTCTCTTGACGTAAGTCGATACTATAAATGAAGTGTCCTCGTGATATTTCCGATTTCCTCTTCTACTCCTAACGATTACTTTATGGCAATATGCCATTTTTTTTCCAAAACGGTACGATATATATTTTTATTATTGACTATTTGTAATATATTGTACATTTATAAATCTACTTCAATATTGGACGTGGATTAACTTGACACGTCAACGGACGATACGTAACCTTAATCTGTTGATAGATAATTTAATGTAATGCAAATAAAGAGAGTCCCATTTAAAATATAATCAGCTCTGTATTGTGTGAGGCTAGACACTTAGAGTTACCTCCGTGTAACACGATTTAAGGCGCGCATTATAATAAAGATATGAAGAGTTAGTGTATGAAACAGCGCTCGAGCAATGGACGTAACACCAGCTTAACGCGTCTGCATCTCCTGCTCATTTTTCATTACCGAATCATGCAAGTTCCAGCAGCGCCGGGTGAGGGGGGTGGGGAGGGCTGGCTTAGGAATGCTGCAACCACGAACCGCACCAGTCTTAGGGGCCCCATATGCTTATGAAAAAAAAAACAAATATGATAATATGAATAGGTGTCCCTCTCAACTTCAATCACCGGGCTCCAGCAGAGAGTAAACCCTGCGCCGAGTTCGAGTAAACTCTTGTCACGTGTCGGAGCTGACACAGTTTTTTGTTTAGCAGCTTTTACGTTGCGCATAAATTTTATAAATGGGCTCCGCGTTTCGCGCACATTACGCTTTTTTTTTTTAAATTTTGACTTGTGCTATGGAAGCATCAGGATTGTCGTTAATGTGTATGTTAAAAAATGTAATTTTGACAAGGTACCATTTGTTGGAACATGAGCTTGTATACGTTTGTTATCGCGTGTCCAGAGCACACGTGCACTCACTTTAAATGTTTTAGTCAAATATAGTTGGGTAGTTGTACTACGTTGCATGTAGCAACAATTTTAATTTGGTCTTGTCTGTATATTTTTGATTGCTGTTTCTCTGAGCAAGCTTTGTTTTTATTTCTGTTTTATTCTTGTTAATGTTAAGTTACTATTACATTTTAGTTTAATAAATGTCTTCCATATGTTCGTAGGTTTTACTTTTAACGCACAGAGTTAGTACACGGTTTTGCTGTTATATTTTTGTTAGAGCTTCATTAATTAAGGTCCAAAGAGATGACCCGCATCCGATGCGGCGTGACACCCTCGAGCAGTATTCGTAACGTCTGTCTGTTCTGATAGTCGATAACTCCCAAGGTAATTTAAGCGTTTTAGCCCTAAGTACAAATGTAACTAACATTCTAACGTAAAATTAATAGTTATTATTTATAAAATTGGTTTATGTACTTACAATTTTGTTAGTAATTGATATATAAAGATATATTTTATGTTATATTTGTTTTCAAATTGTCGATTTAGTTTGGACTAATCGCACTTCATAGAGACGTGTCGTCGCGTGTTGTGTGGTGCGTGCGCGTGTGTCAAGGGGCGCCACAGTGCATCCGCGTTCGTCATGGTGCGTTGGCATGTGCCGTAGGGCGTTAGCGTGCGTCAAGGGACTCCACGGTGCTCGTCCGTCGGCGTGCGTTGCGTTGCGTCGGCGTGTGTCTAAGTGCGTCGCGGTCCTCGATTAGTTAATGTGCCATATGAAGTGTTGGTAGCGGAAACACCATACACAAATGTTACCATATTATATCCGCTGAGCGTGCGCCTATGAGCAGAAACCCTTCCTAGTATCATGTTAAGTAAATTCGCTATTTTGGCTTTCTAAGTATAATGATTATTGTTATTTTTTAAAATATATATATGACTATTGAATTTTATTTTTCTTTTTTTGTGTTAGACTTTGTATGTAAGTAGGGAATTATAAAGATGTTTATAATGAGGCACGTATTGCAGTGGGGAGGGTCGCTCAAATGATGTATTTTTCTGAGATTTTCGATATTTTTACTAGCACTGAACGAGCGCGGTCTGTGTCATCTCGAACGCATCCTGAAGGACCCCTGAGGGCCCCGACTTAGACTTAATAGGTTGTCTATTTTCCAAAGTTTCGGCTACATTTCCGTTACGCAGAGCGACCCCAAAGTAAGAGAAACCATAGATATCATTCTTAATTATTGTATATGTAAGTTAATGAAAACTATTCGGTAGCTATGTAATTAAGTTTAGATTATTGCGATAATGAAATTCAAGAGTAAAAATTATACTAAATATACCTGTCGTAGTCTGCTACACGTAACTGTCCCCGAGTCAACTGTCCACTGTTAGTCGGGTACGTGCCACAGACTGCCCGCGGGAGGATGGGTGTGCGCGGGCGGGTCGGTGAAGGAACATGCTGGCGCGAATGTGCTCCGAGTGCTTTTACGAAATGAAGTTGATCGCTCACGGCGTAGGAATCTCACGAACGCATCGCCTCACTTTTGTTTTATCCAAGCTTTGTACGTGTCCCTATTGGTAAGAATAAAATAATAACGCTACAAATAATGATTGATAACGCGTAGATGCGGAGTTGTATATATTCGCCAGGGAGTTAGCGACCGAGCGACATGGAGTATCGGAACGTGTACAACACGTGTTGCCCTCTGCGCGGGGCCCACGAGGCAGAGGTAATCAGGGACGGTTCATTTGTTTTTTGTTTCTGTACCGGGGCCCTCTCCGTCGGTGCCCCTGGACGCCAAAGGTGATATGCGCGACAGTTCCCCGGAATGAAATCATTTTGTAAAAGCGCCATTGTTAGTGAATGCTAGAAACGCGAGATCGTTTGGCGAGATGTGCGGTGCGCTCCTATCACCCTGTCCTTGTACGATTAAGAGATGCAATAACAAGTGAGTCATGTAATATATATAATGTAGTTTAGCATATTTTCTATGTTTTTTCGATACGTAGATTAAATACTGCCATGTCGATGTTGCTAATGTATAGACTTCGGTTCTCACGGGATGTCCGCGCGTCCCGTCACCCCCAGGCCGCGGCGCCTGGGCGGGGACTTCCTGACTAGGTGATGACGTCCGTTGCCAATACCCAAATAGTATTGAACAATTACTGTTTTTTTAATCTATCTCTCGTAGTATAAGTGTATTTGCGCACAATATGAATGTGAGGAACGCTCTTTGGTTAACTCAAAGTGTCTGCAAATATTTTTGGTAGTATTTTACTGTGCCGTGCCGCGGGACGGAGGCGTGGTGGGGCGGGCCCATCGTATTTGCGTTTAATGTATAATTATTAAGTCCTTTCGAAGCATGCCAGTCGTCCGGTTTGTTATTCGAGGTTTTAGTCTCGACGACAATTTCATTCTGTGACACACCCCTTTGTGTCCCTAATTGGATCCCCGCTCTAAACCACACCCTCAGTGTCCCGCTCCACACCGCGGGGCCCCCGCCCGCTCCGAGTGCCCCACTGTACGCAGCGGCGCCGCGCCGGTCGCGTCGCGGGGACCGATGTCCGCTCGTTACGATTACTTATCGCATTTAATTATATTTTTCTGTTAATGCACAAAATGATATCTCGGAGCTGTAGTTTTGGTTTTGTATTTGGTAGCCGAGCTCGAACACTGTTGGTATGAGCACTACTGGACTGCGGTTTAACGTAAGAGAACTCTTATAATATACTGAAAAATCTATATTTTTAACAAATTTAATTTTTAATATACCTTATATGATAAAATTCCTAATGATTAAAAATGAAATTTTTAATATATTATGTGTATAGTAGTGTTTATTGCGAAGTAAATAAATATGGATGCTTTATTATTTGGACGCGCCCGACGGGCGCAGACTAATTCATTGTCCACCAAATTACTCTGTAACTGATGTGTACACATAGATCAGTATGTTTCAGGCATTTTGAATCCGACTTAATGTATGTAAAAATAAATGTTGTTTTAAAATTGTGATATTTTATTTGAACGCCTGTAGAGGAGGGTAGGGGTGCAGAATATGAGATGGTACTCAACCATTTTCTTATATCGCCGCAAAGAATATTAATTGAACGAAATGACTGCATACTATTTTTTTTACAAAGAAAGTGTAAAGAAATCGGAAGTTAACAATGTAACAGGCCTAATGAGTATAAATGTATAAATTGACTAGAAATATACCTGTGTAAATAATTGTGATGTCAACAGGGTCTTTATTTAGATATCTACAAATAATTGTGTACAACACAGGCGACATGCTTGTAGTAGCGTCGAGGTCTGTGGTGATAAGTAACGACAAAACCGATCTTATAACAGGAGACATACAAAATGTAATGATGTATTCATTTATACTTATTATTTTATACAATTTAAATTTTCTTTTACTCACTGGAAGTTAATTAGCCCACCGATACTACGATCGTAAGCTAATTTATACTTTCCCTACGAACAAACGAGAACCCGAACATTGACCTAGCTTTGGGACATGTCTTGTTCCCAGTCTTCCTTCAATGCGATGTTAACTGCGTCGAGCAGTGGAATGAAAAGACTCGATGATAATAGTTATCTTAAGACAAAACGTCCGCAAATAAGTCTTATACATATGCTGAGGCCACGGATATCTTGGTTCTTACAGGAAAAATAGTCCATAAACATAAGTTATAGTAGCATACTGAATAATGGCAACTTGTCCATCATAATATGAAATCTTTCGTAGTGTAAAATGATCCCAGCGTAACCCTCCGTGCTAAGTATTGAGCTTCGTCCATATGATAACGAAGATGACCTAGGATGAGATAGTAAAAAGACAGTGCTGTGCTACACTGTTACTAGTTGGGCCGGCATGATCGGAGAGGTACCTCTCGTCCACATGACATCTATTTAAAGGTGGTGACTGTTGAGTTTTGTGAATAGCCGTTGGTCCAATGTGGGGATGGGGTGAGGACAACATATATATATTATATTAATGGATGTCGGTATACAATTGATTATGTATATATTATCCTTAGTAATGTACTCTAGGATAAGAGTTACAGGGCAATAATACCGATATTCGAGAAATAAAACAATATTTAAAAATATATTTTTATTCAAAACCAACATTACATTGGAAACGTGCATAAAAAAAGAGTTATCAAACTGAGTTGGTGGTGCGGCGGCTAAATAAATATTATTTACACAATGGCAACTGCAATATCTTTGGGAGCCGCCGCGTCCCAGTCACGCACCACATTCATTGTTGTTAAAATACAAAATTCTTCGAAACAAAAAAAATAAAAATTCCGTACAAAACTCTTAAAATATACTGGCAACACGTTAACATGCAGTTAAAGCTGTCACACGAGAGGCAAATGTGGCCATATCAAAATTATTCACATCCACACTTAGTTTAAAAAAAATACTTCAAGACATAGTACGCACAGGTAAATTCAGATTTGTAGTGTCTTAAATGAAACTCTTAACACAATAGTCAAATTAATTCTCAAAAATACACTATCCAAAAATCATAAACAATATTGAAAATGAAATCTAACTATTGATATGTTCTAAAACATGACAAGGTTGAGGCAAAACATTTCCCAAATCATGTGAGACACCATCACAAATGACACAATCACTTATTCATCTAGAAAGGGAATTACTCTTTCCTTCTCTCTCTCGTCATATTTTAATAATAATAATCAAATCTTCGACAAAGTGGGATTGTATCTTCCATCACGAGTTTTAACAACTCGCCTAAGGCATCAAAGCTACTCTAAGCACAACTGTGTCCTTAATTATTAATTCTCTTGGACGATATGTTCAAGACGCGGTTCTTGTTTTGTCCATGATATGTTGTCTACTAAATAAGATACATTATGAGATGATCCATTCTGTTGCCGGTCCGATTGGACGTTGATGAGAAAAGTTAAAACGTAATCTCTAGAAAGAATCAAGACTGTTGCACTTTACTGCTCATCACTATACTGTAATATTATATACAGCACAGTGGTCTGAGGTCAGTTGCCCAGGGGCTAGCAGAGTTTCACTGTTATAACTGTTTTCACACTATTTTCACTGTTTCACTGTAACAAGACCTACTCTGACACATGAATGTTAATAATAATTTAAATAAAATGAGGTTGGTAAACTAGTAAATGGCCACTTCCATGTCCATAACACATAGAAATATAATAAACATATTGTAATGTTAGTAATCGTATAAACTTTTAATTAAAAGGCATTTGAAAGTCTTTTAATTAAAAGCTTACGCTATGTAACTAGTTATAATAGTGACTACTGACAAATATATTTCCAGACTATAGTTAGAGTAGTATAGACAGTTTAAGGGATGACGGCTTATACTGGACCTTAGATATGAACCTAACAGATAAGTTGACTACAACTAGTTAAACACAAGTTATATATATATATCCGTTGATATTCCGCCTCCGACCTTCAGAGAGCTTGCTCTACGATCTTTTCCTAAACTAATCCATCTGGATTCTGAACGAATTATAACTCGAAGGAATGTTTTCATTGTCTTTTTCTCTTTAATTATACAATATGGTTATATAATAATTTATTCTGGCACATCAAATTGACATCTAAACATAATTTTTATTCCTGTTGTTAAATATTGTGTAGACACTGAGTATTTGATGGTTGACCCTCATCTAGTCTTGAGCACATGCAACTGCCTGTTATCCATAGTTTTGTAAGTCATGGTTTGGTCAACCACTGTTTTTTACTTATATAAATTGAAAGTTATATATTTGGCCCTTAATCGAGGAAGATCTTATTGTAAAGCCAGACAGTTTGTACGTATGGGAAGGTCAACTGTATTAAGTACTATGTTATGCCTTATAACAAAAGTTTTGACTATGTAGTGACTATACTTTCTATCACACTACTTTAGTAGAGATTGTATTTGTACAGGCTAAATTTGACTGGTACTCGAAACTAAATTAATTTTAGGAATCAAAGTTATTTTTACACTTAAAAATTCTAGGTAACAATAACAAAAAATTGTCACTTCCTATATAATTATAAAAAATGTAATTTTAAGTGATTTTAAATGAAAGAATAGAGACTAAGATATTTCTTACGAAGCTTTCGTCTTGCCTAAGTAATTAATATTTCTGTATAGTTTTAAAAAATATGTCCCACACTATTAAAATACTAAAGAGCTGACATCGTTACTGTAAATGGATGATCTCAAAATTAGTTTAGAAATCAATAATCGATAGTAGGGTTTACTTCATATGTCCTGTGGTTAGTGCATGACGCTACGACTACTAGATCTAATATTTATGTACTAGATAACAAAACATACATACTAGCTAGGACTATTTGAAGAATATGTTTTTAAGGAATCAGAAAATAAAATTAGTTTTTCTCCAATTCTCAAAGCTGATTGGTTAAAAATTTAAAGGCTCGTTAATTTTAACAGTTAAAGACAGTTTAAATGGCGTTTTTTATTAAACTTTATTCTGAGATTTCTTGTAAAGTAAGAAACGCAAGTATCTAAGAAATTAAAATGGAAGTAAAAGTGAAAAATATTTCAGGCGGTCCCCCATAAATTCAAAATTTGCTTCTATACCGCATCTGATAAACTCGGATTTCAATTAAAAATAGCAGTCAAAAGTAAGAGCTCACTGCTTGCTAATGCTTTAATTAGTTCAATCGAGGATATACCTCGACCTATTGCCACGCTTGGATAGAGGGCTTATTTTCCATGGAATATTTTATATAATCTTATATAAGAAAAGGATCTACAAACTAAAATGACAGTCAAACAAAATGTATAGATCCTTGCTTGATCACTCCGACTCAGTGTTCAGTCAAGATTATAAAAATTCTATGCTAGATCGGTTCATATATATATTTATAATGTAACAAGAACAGACCGAAACCAAATAGTTTCGATTCTAGTCTTGACATTGCAAAATTTTTTAAACAATCTAATTATAAAATAATGTGAAATACCTTTAGTTAGTGTCTACTAAATTAACTTAGCAGTCAAATTTAAAATGTGATGATAATCTTACAGTGCCCAATGGGCGGCGAGTAGGGCTCACTGTACTTTAAATATGGATAGCTCATATTGTTTCCATGATCCGCTCCATTCCGCTTGATCATTCACCAGCACCAAAAGACTAACCTACCACTAAAATATAATTAAAGGGCGCATGCGCTAACTCCATTGTGACATGATCTGACCGTTCATAGTAATGTATAAATTATATTAATAAAGGCGCGATATTGTTCAATTGAGTTGTTTGATGAGGAGCGGACTGTGCTACCCCATATGTTTGAAATGTCAGCTATCCTGTTATATAGAGACCAGTGGCTATAAGAACCGGTAGGCGAAGCAGGGGGGATGGAAAGAGGATCTTGTCCGACGGACAATAGGCGGTGGGCGTCGTCAGTCGAGATAAACATAGAAATCCTCAACACCGCAATAGGCCGCAGCTAGCGCGGTCCCGGCCGGAGTGGGAGAACTAAACGCCAACTCATCGGTACGCAGCGCCTCGCCGTACAGGACGCTGGCGCGGCCGCACTCCAGCAGACGCCGCGCCACGCCACGCCGCCGCCAGCGCACGTGTGTCCACACGCGCGACACACCGCATCTGCAACGAACATCATCATATAGAATAAAAAAGTCATAAGAGTCAATTGTTGTATCACGGGCGAGCTGGGCCGGCTATCGTGGAGATACTCACCCTCATGATACTGCCGCAAAGTGACAGTTATACTGTTGCGTTTCGTGTGGTATTCGAGCGTCTAATAGTGCAGCGAGAAATGAAGGTGACACGTCTGCGTTACCTCTTTGCATAAACATCATGGGAGTCGATAATCACCAGAAGGCTTCGACTGTTCGTTGCCTCCTACTACTATAAAAAGATTATGTATATAAAACAGCCGCTTTTTACACTAATGAAGAAGAACAAGAAAATAATCTAATAGTTTTTTTGGCCCCTGCCATTACATTAGATTTGATAAACCGCAAGCCCTCACTAGGGAACAGCGATTCC
>JAFELO010000361.1:797706-816560 GCA_017140195.1 Eumaeus atala | reverse complement strand
ATTGATAAAAATCAAAAATAGTTAACAACGTACCAGAAAATTTTTATCCGAAGAATCAAAACCTCGCCGCATTAGTACATCAACAAGCAAAAAAATTAACCCAGTTTTGTGATTTCGAAAATAAAACTCACAATTAGTTTTTTAACCTAACTCCACAGTAAAAAAATAATAACTCTTATCAAAAGAAGAACTGTTTATTTTGGAGCTTTTACGAAAAAATTTAATGATGAGAACACATTTATATCTATATAATAATTAACTAATATACTATACAATAATTAATCAACGGTTCCCAAATTTTATGATATATTACTAGTGTTGATTATGACGTTAGGTCTCATAATCAACGAATTATTAGAGAAAACTGAATTGCGTTTTGACAATGCGAAATAAGAATGATCACATTATTAAATAATTATAAAAATGAAATCGAATATAAATTGGTTTTACTTTTTTTTGTAATTCGAACGTGCAGTCAGTTATGAGTACTATAAGCAGATGGGATGATTGTATATGGTTTGTAGAGAGACACTCCCAACGCCTGCCCCGAAACTGTGTACAGCCAGACAGCAAAATTTTACAAAATAATCATACATTCAAACTTTCGCGTTTATAATATTAGTAAGATATCTCACTTGACAGGGTAGTCCTCGACGCTGCAGCAGTTGGGCTCGCCCGGGATCATCTTGTACGCTCTCGTCTTGGGCTCCAGCACAGCACAGCCTATTATTTGTTTCTTCTCCACGTACAGATAAGCCTGAAAAGAATAAACACCAGATAAGAATCACAGAATCAATTTTAAACAGCAGCTGAAAGTCCATTTTTAAGTTACTACTTTTAATTAAAAATAGCTGATCGAAAACAGAAGCTTATTATGAATAGCATATTTATAAAACCTTCAAAAGCAGATGCGTTAGACATAAAAGCTATGTACTAACCGTATATACGTGTGGCGCGTGCGGCAAGTCACACACGCCAAGCTGAGGGTGCACCACTCGCTCCAGCAGCGTACACACGCGCCGCCAGCCCGCACTGCCGCCGCGCACACGCACGCAGCGCCCCGCCCCCCACACGCCCACTACGCATTCTTCTTTCCAACCCTACAATATTACATTAAGCTTAATTTCTTTCTCACCAAAGATGTTATATTTATAAATACATGGAAAACAATAATAAACAAGATCGTTGTCGACTTGCCACAAGTCAGTATTTGGGTCAGACTCAGCCAGTGTGTTTAGTGTTCCGAGGAGGTGAAGTCTGGCCTTTTCGCCGAGGCCAGCCTGTCGCTGGAGGGGTCCTGTCCTGTTGCCTGCAGATCCGGGACCCTCCACTAATAGCGGCTGAAGGCTCCCGTAGGGGTTTAGTTAGTATTGCTACCCAAGGGCCGAGTCCAACATAGGTTTGGGGGTCTACCCGGGCTCCCAGATATCATGCGTAAATGCATTCCCCTTCGTCACCAAAAAAAAAGTGTGTTTAGTAACAAGCGTGTGCTTACATTAAACTGCAGCACATCTGTCGCGTTGTGGTGGATTATGTGATCGTGCTCGTCCTGAGGATCGCCCATCTGTAATGAGCACATTTATCATGTGACACTTGTATGAGGAGAGTAGAATGTGGAGAAGGAGGATGTGACACGGGGGTGCTTGTATGAGGAGAGTAGAATGTGGAGAGGGAGGATGTGACACTCCACTCCCTCTGCTTGGGAACTAAGCCTAGGGAACTGAAGGCGTGTTGTTGTTACCACGCTATACTATTAGATTATAGATATTCTTTGATTTGGACTAATGATTAAAAATTAAATGCCTCTTTGTAAGAATCTTCAACCACAGATGTGAGGTGCTGGTCGAGTCCTGGGTCGGAGCAAAAATAGATTTTAAACACTTCTGAACACATTAGTATAGGAGACCGTGAGTATATATAGTACACTTGTATCATACTTGTGCACTGTCAGCTAGTCTCTATAGAGATGACCGTCGTAGTCTAAATTCATCTAGGACAATACTACATTTGTGGTCCTTTTATCAAAGTACTCCAAGCATTTCTTTAGAATTACATATGTGAGTCTTTCCCTTATACACTAGTATAATTGTTTTGGTGTCACACTACAGGAGAATGTAGACGGACAACGGACGAAGATTTGATGCCCCATCAGATCTGTAACAATTCTAGCACCTTGATACGACAAATTTATCATAAACTACAAATTTACTTATTAATCTTGTAAATATTCCTACGTAGAAAAAAAGAGTATCAAAAAATAACGTACAAAGAGCTAAAAATCATACAATGATAAATAACCAGAGCCATGATGTAAATAGAAATTAAATGCCTTAGGTGACACCAAAGTGAACTCAAATTTACCAAAGCCACTTTTAATAATTGAGCATACTTGATAAACGACTCCGCACTCCACGCACTGCGTGGCGCCGAACTTCCTCTGGCCCGCGTCTATCACGTACTGGTCGCTACCACTTCTCAGCAAACACCTCTTGGTCTGATCACTTGCTCCTATAATAAATAGCGAATACATTAATACTCAATGACTTATTTTGTCTTATTTATGTTAAAAAACAACATAGAAATTTGTAAATAAATATGACGTATTTTTAAAAGTACATATTTGTATTATAATACAAACTGATGCCAGTGACTTCGCCCGGACTGCAGACAAAACTACTTGCAAAGGCTAGTATTTGTACAGCTTATGTGCTACTCTCATACGTAAGCTATAGAAATACACTAAACATTGCCAAGTTTCATGAAATCCTTGCACCATATACAGGTAGAGTTACAAACATCCATCGCACTACAACATTATGTTGTCATTATTAGTATATTTTAGAAAGTACCTTTGGCAGTGGGTGTTGACAGCCCTGGATTGGGTTTGCTGAAGATGGGGAAGAGTTTCGTTTGAGATTCATCAGATGTGGATGGTTCTGAAACAGAATTACATACAACATGCCGTATACAAGAACTATATTGGTCGCTTCCACTTTCCTCATTGAAATGACGATGAAACACATCAATTGACACTACACAAAGCTGCTTACAACTACTAGCTTTATAGATAAACAAACAACACAACAACTGTTCAGTGAATGTGTGGTAGTTATCAAAAGGTTTTGACTGCGGGTTTTTCTTACATGAATAAATATGTAATAAGTTATAAATACCTGGATTGGGCTCCTCCGAGCTGGCGCAGGACTCTTCGCCGCTGCCGCAGGGCTCCGCGTCGGCAGCGGCGAGCACAGCGCCGGCGTCCAAGTTGTTGCTCTGCGCCATCTGCACGATTTCCTCGTCCAGCATGCGCAGCTCGCGCTCGATCTCGTCCAGGTCCGGAATTATCTTCTGACCTACAATTCGTACATTCTTTTCAAACCACTTAAAACTTACTTCTCTAATCAATTAACCAAAAATCTAGATGGGTTTGTCAACAAAATTCACATCTTTTCTTGTAATTACTTTTTATGTTTCAAACTTCAGGTAAGAAGTTCTAATTGAGGCTGATACAAACCAATGGTAATTTTTGCCTTAAAGAACCATCAAAGCTGTATCTTTACAAATCATTAGTGACCCAGTCGAGACTAGGCAAATAAATTTTCTTATTCTAGGCTTGTGTTTCTGTTTTATGTATATGTGTGTTCGCTACACTATACACGTCAATATTTATACAGGGCATATGTCTTACCAGGTACAATTTCTCCACCAACAACCAAGTAACCGCCTTCCACGGGCAGAAGATGACCCTGAGGGGCCGCGCCGTGGGAGGACACATGGCTGTCCACCATCACCACGTCCCTCTGCACCGCGGGGCTGGCTCCGAGCTCCACAATGAGCGCCTCGGTGCTGGGGGTGTACGCCCCTGCGGCCACCGGGGTGGCGGTGACGGGCTGGAAGATCTGCCTGGTGTCCTCTATGACGGTGCTGTTGAAGCAGGCCAGTTCATCATGTGGCTTAGTCGCCACGAGCTCGGTCTCTGGCAGGTCTTCCTCGGTCCATTGGCTGAGGAGCTCCTCTATAGTTTGCTTCTCCTTGTCGAACGGATCTGCTTTATCTATAAATATAGAATAGAATAAACTTTTATTTAGTACAGTTAGTACATACACAGTTTCACATTTCTACATATAAACATATAATCTTTCTACATATAAAAAAACAACATCATAAAGAAAAAACCCCGGCGGGGTTTTCGTGCGTGCTCGATCTATTTACAAACACCAAATGACGAGTCGTACGATCCTAGGTAGTGATTTTCACGCGAAATAAAAATAATTACCTAATGCAATAAAGTAGCTACGAAAAGAAAAATGTTTTCGTCTCAAAAGTCCCATGTCGGGATTAGAAGCGACCCTCCAAGAGACAAGTTAATACGTTTTGTCGGCCCCATATAATTATCATTACAATGTCAAGCTCTGTCAGTTAACTGGTTGGCAGCTGCTAATATAATCAGTGGTCCCTCCTTCGCCCTTTGCAGCATCGCGTCGTCAACTATTGAGATATGAGAAACAGCAATAAAATACTTATTTACTGGACGGAAGACTCAGAAGAGAAGATCCTCTTATGTTATAATCCCTAAGCGGATGTTTATGGGCTGCGGTAGACAGCAGAAGGCTTGCTTTTTAACAAATGCCATCCTAACATGAAATGCCGCTAATGCTAACTACCCATAAACGTTGCACGTTTTGCTTACCGTCTTGAGTTGAAATCTGACTGATAATAGACGCGTCTCTTGGGGATGTGGTGGAGGCGGCACTCCGGTTGAGCTCCACGGAGTTGCTGAGCAACGCAGAGCCCTTGGGCTGCTGCTGTCTCTTCTGCACCTTCGGTTTCCTGATTCTGTGCCGCACGCCCATGTTGATCTGCCCCGGCTCGCGCTTCCGCCGGCGCGAGTGAGAGAACGGCCTCCGGCGGTGTACGCTCGCCGCCTCTATAGCGTTCGAGATTTTACTCGATATGTTCGTGTTCAGGTCCGGATTGGATTTGCCGTAGAACGACTTGGCCGATAGTATCTCCTTCAGCCGGTCGCTGTTGAACAGAGATAGCCTCGCTTTGGGGGCCGCGGCCGGCTCCAGTCGGGGATGTTTGCACGCGATGCCACTGTCGGCCATGCCGTCATAGTGCAGGCGCTTGTGGCTCCTCTCGTTGCCGCAGCCGGACTCCGGACTCTCCAGCACTTCCACCGCGGAGCGCCTGTTGTGACCCAATTTTGGCGGGGAGGCCTTGCTCTCTGTGGTGTTGTGAGGAGTCTTCATCATTTGTGTCGGTGAAATTGTGCTGTTCATGTCAATTTTTGTCAAACAGTCAGTGGCATACCTCAAGGGTGAAGCCAATACTGGGTCGACGAGCATCGTAGACGCTAATTTATTGGAATACGTATTCTCCTTCTGTTCAATGAGTATTCCCTTAAAGCTGTGTTTCGGTGTTCTGTGCCTGGCCGATCTCCTCAGACCCTTTGATGGAGTGTTCTCTTTGGAGTCGGCGCCGGAGTCTGAATCGAAGTTCAGATCTTTTAAAGAGCTGCTGCAGCTCTCCGTGTCCGCTATGAGGCTGGCGAGGCTCTTGCGGGCCTTGCTCGAGCTGGACGAGGTGGTGTTGACGCTGGCACAGGAGTGCGAGGAGGACGGGGTGCCGAGGTTGTACTGCAGGTGCGGGGTGGCGGGAGTGGACGAGGAGCCACATCTTGTGTTACGGCAAGTGTATTGTGTCTGATACTTCTTCAATGTGAATGGTGACTTCATGAAGTTCTTTAAGTCTTGGCTCTCTTGAAACTTCTTTGTGTGGGACCTAGTCTCGCCTGCTGACAAAAAAAAATTACATTTTACAATTTTCTTGTGGAAACAATATTTGTTGTAATTTATGATCATTGCAACCAAAAATAGCTGAATATATTTGACTTAACATATCTCTGATGTTGGATTAATTTGAATAATGAAATAAAATATTTAGGTGTTTTATTGAATAACTACATAATAGGAGTATAGAAATGAGACTAGGTATACACACAAAAGTAAATTAATAAAATAAGACTGACATAATAATAATATTAATAAAAACACTTTATTTTGTACCAAGTATTATACAATAACTTATTCTAGAATTTAGAACTATGCATAGGTACAAAAAGGCAAGGCCATAATCAGTGCATATCAAATTTTCTTTCCTGCGTGCTTGAAGCAATGTTGAATTTATTGTTACAATGGAAATACAAATTTAAAGTTTGTTATAATCATAATATCTGTGGGCCTGTCACACCACATTTGCCTAGTCCTGTGGTAGGTACCATAAGTACTTGTCTACAGGTACAACATAAATATATTCCATTGTTTTATAAATTAAAGACAATTTATATTGTACTCATTTTTCTACTGTGGTTGAGCATAATTAAACAAAATAATGAATACTTGAAGGTCACAATATATTATATTCGTCCATTATGGATGTTCTGTCTCAATCTACTCGTAATGCATTAAAAGAAGTGTAACATCATTATATTACATATCAGGTAAAATTGTATTTTTTTTTTATATTATGTATATAATACTAATGGCTCTATTAATATCGACTAATTTGTTTAACAATATGTGAGATGCATTTACTATATAATTATCAAAATATTCATTTCAGTAAGTAGCTAAACACAGTGTAGTACAATTTAAAAGAATGTATAAGATATATACATTAACATAAAGATCTAGTTAAAATTTCTATTCTTACATCCTACCATATCAATGGTCTACAATAGATTCTTATCATAAATAATAAATACCTAAAAAAAAAAAAGAAATTATATATTTCATTAAATAATTATGTATAATATAGATGGTTAATTGTTATCTTCTAAATATTATTCAACCCCATAGTAACATTTTCTTAGTAAAAGATGAAATAAATGTTTTTAAAATAAATTTTAATAAATGGGATTTTTTACTAAAAACTGGTTGGTAGTCGTGAAAGGCTCCGATGGATTTTGCCCCCCTATTCTATATAAAAAAAATGTATTGTATCATGTTGTATGTATATGTGTTTTCAAAATGAAAATAATATTGGGTTTTTATTGTGAATGTGCAACAGACTACTCCTCAGTTGCAGTTGGTTAATTTATGTCATCACTGTGTATGTGAAATTGGTTAGTGTTTATGAATTGTAATCATTTTGTCTAAATAATATGTAGAGGAATGTACCTAAAATTAAAGTTTTATTTAGCTTATGAAATTTTATAAAGATTATACTGAAGTATTTCATAAACAACACTATCACAAACAAGAAGACTTAAACATATCTATTCATAATATAATTGTAAATGATATTTCTTGTATACTTTGTCAGTTACAGATGGCCTAATTGACACTTTGCTTAAAGGACAGCATTGCACCTACAAAACTATGATTGAGGAACAAAGACACTACATATAACACATATTGAATTTAGTTATGGCTTACTTTGCTTTATCAAGTTCTTAACATTAACTATATGCTCTTACTCCTCCTACCATAATACTACTTATCTGTTATCTTTAAAATATATACAAAACATTTGAAGATACCTACTTGAAATAGAATTTTAATCAAATCATACTAAGAACTACATTGTTTCCCATTATGTTAGACAATATTGTGTGATAATTATATGCTATATGTAAACGGAGAAATTCAAATACATATCAACAATTATATTTATCCAAGGAATAACATATTTGCCTGAAAACTAGACTAAGTTATATTTTCAAATTTCTATTAGATCCCTAGTAAATCACCACTACATGTTATCACTCTAATGGTATGTATTTGATTCCAACGTTTTACACATAACATTAAGAATATCATGAAAACATGAAAAATGCATGCATTTTGATAAGACAAAGCATGAAGGCTAGTATGGATCGTGTACTATTACTTCTCATAAAATGTGCCATGAAATATTGCTAGTTACGAACATAACTCAAGTGTGGATCGCATATTACAATAAACCTTATACTCACGCCATGGTCTTTCAGGTGTTCGCGGTGTTTGATCATTTTCATCACAGGAGCTAGAATCTAAGGCACTTATTATTCCTAGGTCAAAATCTTCACTGTCGCTTTCACTGTTGACGACAGAAAGGCAGCGGTGCCTTGTGAGCGACTCCTTTTCAGCTTCGGCCTCTGTCAAGAACAAACTTTTTTTCCTTGCAGGCATTTTTGGGGTATGTGTATGAGGTAATTTGAGGGATCGGTGTGGTGTTACTGCTGACATTCTTCAGCAAGTAATATGTGAAATTTATCAACAAAAACACAGGCACACAAGTAGTACGTTGCACCTGCTCTTGGCGCCTAAATGCGATACTTCACATCACACTCAGTGGTACTCACATTTAGTGGTACATATCATGTCTGCTAATACAAAAATTATTGTTTAAGACTAACACAAACGACAAACACAATAATTTAGGACAATTGGAGCTCAATCAAATATGGAAACACGTAAAAAAACTCGTCTAGCGTGCACCAGCAACCATTGTTCGTTGTTGTTTGGCGCGTAAACATCTGTCGGAAGCAGTGCTGCCAGTAGCTAAAATTTCTTTGAAAATGTTAATTGAATGTCTAATATTTTCGATCAATACATACTAAGTTAAAAGTGAATTGAGAGAGTAAACTCTAGCGAAAATTAGATTTTTTAATCATTAGGTATATTTATATTTATTACAATGGTGACGCGGTTCACGGCTTGAGCATTTTAATTAATATACAAAGTAATCCGACCAAAATTATTGTATGGAGGGAGCCTAACACTCAACTTATACCATACACGGAATGGTTAATGAAAGATCAAGGAAATAAATTTTATTGGACAGTTTCGACATAGAGATAATATAGATAGAGAAGCGAAGGTAGCCTAAAACCGTCTGAGTAGAAAGAGACAGCTAATGTAGTACACTCTATGTCTCTCTTTTTTCAATGATTTTCTCTTCGCAATGCACATGCGAAATTAGATGGACAAATATAGTATTGTTTTCGTATCTATATTCATCAAGGCGATCAATCACCGTTATATAAGCAACTACAGGATCCCTTCTCTTTTATCCCTATGAGTTTCGATCGTTGAAGTACAATAATTCATCATGATCTCAAGGAAGATTTTTTGATATTTTCATGTTAAGCAACACTTCCAATATCGTAGTCATATAATATATTGAGCACGAATTGTATCCAGCTGCAGAAAAATGCGAGAACGGTGATGACATTTCACCAAAAACCCTTCAACCGTTTCACTCTATGGTGTCTTGTATGTATCGAAAGCAGTGTTGGGCGATTTCCCGCCTGTTAGACGATGTAAGGTTCTAAGTGATAATGCTGAATTAAAGATGACAGTGGAAGCTGATAAAAATTTGGTGGTTTAATGCTGACTTCAATTGCCATTTACTTCGTGATCATACTTCATAAGATAGTTTAATTCGATTACGGTAAATCTAAACTTTTAACCGTAATGCTTAACTAGCTTTACTTCACGTCAGGATCTAGACAGTCGCTAAGACGAGCCGAGCCTGGAATATATCTAACCCCCACCATACAACTCCATCCTTGGGATGTTACTTGAATAGATTACCAATCAACATTTAAAATATATATAATCTTGCCATAAATATTGTAACAAAGAAAAATAATATTTTATTAATTGCAAATAATATTTATTACTTATGTGTACAGTGTGTTAGTCCAATACACAAGTATAGAAAATATAAAAAGCTTATTCGAAGTGGTCTCCACTGGCTGAAATACAGTCTATGAACGTTGAGGGCAGTTATCAATAGGAGCACACATTCTTTCCATGGGGAAAATCTTCACTGCCAATCGTATGGCTTTGTTTAGGAACTCCAAATTATCATGGTCTAAACCAAGCTGTACTCTCTAAAACTGACTATAAACCGTAGTCCGGTGGATTAAGATCGGGAGTAGATGACAGCCGGTCTTCAGCTCTGATGAAGTCAGAGGCGTTGACTTCCAACCAAGACTACATGGACCGAGCCTTATGACCCAGTGCCGAGTCCTGCTGGAAGGACCATACCGGATTATTTAACATGGTGTTATTATGGGGCTTAGCCACCTTCTCAAGAGTCATATCTTACACACTTATACACTTGTGCACTTATACAATGTTTTTATACCTTTTTTTTTACAAAAATTTGGCTCTTTCGCTCCTTCATAGATAACACCATTCCAAACCATTACTGAAGTGGGGTAATGTCCACGTTGCGCTCTGTCGACGAATTGGGAAGCTTCTTTAGTGCTTTGAGCATAAATACGGTCATTTTGTTTCTTAAAATGCCGCTCAATTGTAAATTCTCATCCTTAAACAAAATTTTTCTGTGACCTCCCTTTACGTACCGCTGCAGTAGTTGTTTCTACTTTACCACCCTATTCATGTTTCATTTATACGTTAAGAAATATCCAGTGCGTCCCTAACAGGCTGCAAGTCCCAAGTCATCTCTTAAAATACGGGAAATGGTTCCTGGTGCTATCTTAATTCCCATGATAACATCTCTTGCTTTCGGATACTGTCCGAACTTCTTCGACTATTTCCCTTACTGCTTTGACCACCTTTTTCGTACGAACACTACGCGAACGGCCAGATCTTTCTCTGTTACAAACAGAGAAAGTCTCATTGTACCTATTAATAGCCCGACACACAAACATTTGACTAATACCTAGAATGTGGAGTACTATAAGTGTGTGGGGAGAGGAGACCTGGCGCGGCACCTTACGGTAGAGATTTAACGGCTGCCATGCGCCCGGTCCTCGAGTGGTGGATGCGCCGTAGGCGCAGACCCCTCACCTTCCGTCTGACGCAGGTGCTCACCGGGCACGGTTGCTTCGGTGCGTATCTGTGTAGGACGACACATAGGGAGCCGACGACTCGTTGTAACGATTGTGACACGGCGGTGGACTCGGCCCAGCACACCATCGAGGTGTGCCCGAGATGGGCGGCGCTGCGTCACGATCTGACATCAGTTGTCGGAGGGGACTTGTCAAAGTCGAGCATCATCGTCGCGATGCTCGGCAGCGACGAGTCCTACCAGGCGATGGCTTCCTTCTGCGAGACCGTCATGTCCCAGAAGAGAGAAGAGAGAGGAGGCTGCCGACGTGCCCCCCCCCCCCACGAAGACGAATGGGGGCACGAAGGAGGCGCTATCTGCTGAGCCCTCAGTATTGCCCCTGTGTTCCGTGTCGGGCCGGGATGGGAACCCGGTTCACTTCATCAAGAGAGGGCGTCGTGGGGACTGTCATAACTTAGCCGGACAGTCCCCGAGGAGGTGAAGTCTGGCCTTTAGGCCGAGGCCAGCCTGTCGCTGGAGAGATCCTGTTGCCTACAGTTCTGGACCCTCCGTTAATAGTGGCTGAAGGCTCCCGTACCCAATGGCCGAGTCCAACATAGGTCCCCTGACCGGGCTCCCAAGTATCATGCGTAAATGAATTACCTTTGTCATAATCAACGAACGGTCACCTTTTAAAGTTTTATTACACAAATATTTTTTTATTATCATTTATTAGAAATTTTATTATTATTTCAACTTTCCGTATGCACAGGTACTGCACGGGTATGCGCGACTAGCACCTGTACCTATCTATAGAATAACAGAGTACCTATAGTTTATAGCCTATTCTCTTTCCACGAGCCTGAGACTAAATAGATAACAAAATAATGAATCGTCAATAAAATGTCAGGAATTTTATTATTGCCCCCTAAGCATTAAGCTGTCATTTAAACAAAGGAAATAATAGTAAATTGTTATTATACATTAAAAGAGACAATGAGGACGATAAGTTATTATACTAATTACGCAATGTTATCATGTTCAGGGTAGACGATGTAAAAAAGGATACACTGTCGAGTCCTTGTGTAGGAATAGAGCTACAAGATATAGTCTATAGGTGGGCCGCAGGTTTCGGTTAATGTTTGGCTTTTGGTTGTTTCGTTGCCCCTAACACCCGACATTATAAACTTTAAAAATTTAATATTAAGAAAAAAAATATTGAATATATAGCCTAACAGTATTGCCAAAGATGACAATAATTATGCTTGAAGGCGTAGCAAAAGCAAAGAGCAGGTTTACCTACTAGCCGAAGCGCAAGAATGTGCGCAGCGTGCGAGTGTAAACGCGATGCTTCTCATGCCGCTACCGCTGCGACTCGCATCTGCGCGACTGGCTGCGGCAGTCGAGCGATTGTCGGGTTTTCGAACAAGAGCCAAAAGAATTGCTACGCTACCGGTAATGTGTGTTCACATACTGGCTACTACTCCGTCCGGCGTCCCTAGACTCTTACTTTTTTTTCCGCGACCGCTCCTGGAAAAAACTGCTACTGATTGCCGGCGCTTGTCCAGCCTTAACAGTTCGGATGACTAGCGTAGACTATTGTGTATTCAGGTTTAAGGAGACGATAGGGGATAGACCCCCCCTGTTTTCCCGCAGATGGGAACAGATGAACCGGAATAATATTGTGGGCGTTGCCCTATGGTGATCTATTATTGGGACAGAAAAGGGGGAAGCGGCCCCCCTCCCCACACTAGTGGGACGGCGCGCGCACGATGCCGTTTAAGGATAATTGAGCTTGTTTAATGTTTGGCTCATCTGAGGAGGCCGGCCTCCTCACCCAACCTCCTCTGACGGGAGGGGGTGATTTGAAACCCCGGGTGGAACCCACTAGCTACCTACCCATAAGTCTCATAAGCTCGATAGGTAAAATCTATGAAAGGATAATCGCACGCCTAAAAACCGTGATACAAGAGAAAAACTTATTCATAGAGACGAGCAGTTTGCACTTCGCGACATCCATAGCTGTACACAACAAGTACACCGTCTCACGGAGTATGTACATCGGGACTCAAAGAACAGGGCCGGCCACGAGGCACGTGCGCTGTATTGTTTGATGCAGCAAAGGCATTTGAGAAGATTTGTCATGCAGGCCATGCATGCATCATCTTCAAACTGTACCAGTTAGGACTGCCTGACAGGGTGGTACTGATCATAAATAGCTATCTAGCAAAAAGTCAGTTCCGCTACAGAGTAGAAGGCACCCTGTCCTCCCCTCGTCCCCTCAGAGCCGGTTGTCCGCAACGATCGGTTCTCTCCCACCCTCTTCAATCTGTACACTAGTGACATATCGCGACACCCCAGCGTTCAGCTAGCGATGTCCGCGGATGATACTGCACTGTACATTAGATACCTCCCCAACTACTCCAAAAGGCCGAACTCGGTTCTTAAAATGGAGAATAGAGGTTAATGCGGAGAAGAATAAGTTCATACTCTTCTCACTAAACCACCCCTCGCATAGACGAGGAAAAATGCTTCCCATCATGCTCTACGGTAACGAGACACCGAGAGCAGAGACGGTGAAATATTCTAGAGTTACTCTCGTTAGGTCGATGAGCTTCAAGAATTACATAGATAACGCTCTGAAAAAGGCACGACATGTCCTTTTTAAACTCTATCCTCTTATAAACAATAACAGCAAAATAGCTCTCTTTGTATGTTACATGCATTCGACCGATTATGTCGTATTGCAGTGCAGTATTCGCGCACACATCCCCTACACAAATAGAACGCTTGCAGAAAATGCAAAATAGATTCTTATGGCATGGCTACTGGATGCCCGTGGTATTTCCGAAACTTCGACCTACATTGTGACTTTCAACTGACCTCGATTAAAGGACACTTCAAAGAGTTGTCTCAAAAGTTCTTTGACCGTGCCCTTAATCACAAAAATCACAAACGTCGGATTACGATGCGACGTTATTAACCGACTCCCGTTACCGTCGGCCGAAGCACGTTCTGCACGACGCCGACGACGCGATCGCGATAGCAGTAGCTAACTCCGTCCAAGAACACAATCAATGAAACACCAAGACATGCTATCCCAATAAAATGCCAAAAGGATAGCAGTTTTTATTCGGTAGTAGCCACCGCTTCACGACCTGAGCCTGCCACATACTTCGGGCCCACTTGGGTCGGCTGGATGGTGCGTAAATCCATTTTTCCTGCTAGAACCAATGCCATATACACCGCTCGTACCGGTCGAGCGATGAAATCTTACATACAGTGACACAGTTATAACACATATGACTGACAGAATGACAAACTCACACACCGCTTACAGAAACGAGCCCGGGTTCGAATCCGTAAGTTGAGAGCTTAGATTTGTAGAAATAAAAAAAACGCGACCTTAGAGAACTCTAATAATAATAAATAAATCAAGAATACGGCTTTTTGCTGATTTAAACCGCAAATCAACCCCTCCCGTGATAGGGGGGGGGGGAGGTGAGAGGAGGCCGGCCTTCTCAGATAAGCCAAACATTAAACGAGCTGAATTATATTATTGTGGCAATTATGAGCCTCCAATGGACGACAGCAGTAGAATTCCGCCCCAAGTTCCCGGTAGTTCCATTGGTGCTGGCCTCGGTAGCGGCGACGGTAACGGTGAAACAAAGGGTGCTAAGAATCTCCGGGCTACGGATCGCTACCATCGATTTGACCTGGCTACGTATAACGGACGAACGCTCAGAACGCTAGAGCTGGAGGTGGAACTGGAAAAAAACGATAGCACGTTCTTGGGCTTAGTGAAGTCCGAAGGCAAGGCGAGGACACCATAACTCTACCATCGGGTCTCCTATTCTACTGCAGGGAAGGCGACACTCCATCACAAGGCGGCGTGGGATTCCTCGTCAATAAGTCCCTCGTAGGCAACATCGTCGAAATGTCTTGTGTGTCGGGTAGGGTGGCATATCTCATACTAAAACTCAATAAGAGGTTATAGCCTTTTAGTGATACAAGTATACGCACCAACCTCGACACATTCCGATGAAGACGTGGAGACAACCTATGAGGATGTCTCAAAGGCCTTACATAACACCTGTAAGGCCCACTTCAATATTGTTATGGGGGACTTTAATGTCAACTTGGGAGTACGAAATGGTGTCGAATCGAGTCTGGTACCACATGGAGTCGGAAGTCGAAATCGCAGGGGGCAAATGCAGGTAAATTTCTCGAGAAGGAGGGCCTCTTCTTAATGAATTCGTATTTTAAGAATAAGCCCTATAGGAAGTGGACATGACAGAGCCCCGATACGTGACAAGGAACGAGAGTGACTTTATTATGACGGACCGAAAGCATATATTTAGGGATGTCTACGGATTGATCACGGGATCAACAGGTTTAAGCCGGAAGTGTTCACCGATTGGTTAGAGGCTCTATGAATATATGCTCTCGACGCGAGCGTGTCCAATTAATGCAGTCAACACTTCGACCTAACTGCCGACGAAGTCTGCCGATGTCAGGCTTTATTCCAAGGCGAATCCGCAAACTAATACGCTGAGACCTTCGCAGCTCAAATACGCAACGGGTTACCGAAGCGATTGAGCAGAATAGAGGATCGAAGGTTTTTGTGGAAGCTTGGAAGAAGTCATCTGACAAAGGTAAGTATTGCTTCTGGGGTTACCGTTTCTTCTGAGCCTTATCCGATTTCTATAGCAAGTTGTATATGTCGCACGCTCCTTATCCCGATATCCTAAACAACGATTCGCGTGCAAGCCTAACGCGACATTTGTTAGTCGATCTGCCGAACGTCAGCTTGAGCTAGATTAGTGTGGCTCTTGCGCAGCTTACAGGGGAAAGGCTCCGGGGAAGGTCGGAATCACAGTCGAGCTTCTTAGAGCAGGAGGCGAACCTGTATTAAGAAAGCTAAAACAGATCTTTAATTTTGTCTTTCAGCGGGGTGTACCTCCCAAGGCAAAATTACAGACCAATTTCACTTCTTGGCCATACTTACAAGTTATTCTCAAGAGTTTTGATGAATCGTCTCACCACAAAGCTTGACGAATTCCAGCCACCAGAGCAGACTGGGTTTCGCATAGGATTGAACCATGGATGACATTTACACCATGAGGCAAGTTGTGCAAGACACATGAGTACAAATAGTCGCTGTGCCTTACCTTTGTGGACTATGAAAAAGCTTTTGACTCTGTCGTTAGCTGGGCTGTTCTGGAAGCTTTACAGCGATGTCAGGTCGATTGGCAATACGTCGAGGTACTGAGACCATTGTATGATGCTGCTTTTATATCCGTTCAGATTCCGGGATATCAAACAAGGCCAATCCAATTGCATCGATGAATTCGACAGGGGGATGTCATTTCCCCGAAACTGTTCAATAATGCTTGGAGGACGTCTTTAAGACTAAACTGGGCAGAATGCGGCATAAATATTAAGGGCGAGAACCTCTCACATCTTCGTTTCCCCGACGATATCGTTGTGTTGGCCTAATAATTGGAGAGCTTGCAGGAAATTTGCACAGCCTACATGAATCCTCCAAACGTATTGACCTTAGGATGAACTTGGACCCCACCATGGTTCAAGCCTTGTCGTGGCGGTGGGGTTTAGTAGCCTGGGGTGAACTCAGGCGAAGCCAATTGAACCGAAGGGGGATCTTTGCACCCCTCTTATAAGAAGAGGGGGCTTCAAGATTAGGAGGAGGATTTGTTCTCGGTACCCCTCTTATAAGAAGAGGGGACCTAAGAGCGACAGGAGGTGGCGCTTCTGCGCACGGGGCAAGGTGCGAGGATGGGAACCTCACCCCATTGCACTGTCTCAAATTCGGTGGGGTTGTCCTGTAGTGCTGGGCAACCCCATCTGTGGAGGTGGAGTTGGTCCCTTAGGGGGCTGACTAGCCGTCGAGGTGTCCTGATGATTGTTGTTCCAGGGCACCTCACCAAGGGCGGCACTGATGGCACTCCCGGTGGTTTTTGTGGGTATTCGGCACTATCATGTGCCGCGAGTCCCACACACCACTGGACCCCACCCAGGGCGCGTAAATGCGTTTCCCCGCGTCACCAAAAAAAAAAAAGGATGAACTTGGACAAGACAAAGGTCATGTACAACGAACACGTTCATCCTAGGCCGGTCAACGTCAATGGTATTCTCGGAGTCGTAGACGAATACGTCTACCTCGGGCAGCTATTTCAATTAGGTACACATAACTTCCAGAAGGAAGCTGATATAATTATTCAGTTGGGTTGGGCAGCATTCCGGAAGTGCCGCCTATACCGCAGAACTTGAAGACGAAAGTCGTCAACCAATGCGTTCTCCCTAGGTAGCGTAGCTCTACTGGGCCGAAACAAGGCCCCTTAATTCAGGACTGGTCCGCAAGTTTGCGGTAGCTCAACGGGCTATTGAATGTGCTTTGTTGGTTTCTCTGTCCGACAGAATTCGTAAAGACACAATGCGGAGAACTGAAGTATCCGATAACACGCGACGAACAAGTCACACACTTAGAAGAACAGATGTCAGATGGGCCAGTAAGGTTCTGGAGTGGAGGCCGCGTTTAGGAAGAAGAAGTGTTGGTCGACCGTCCACCAGGTGGGAAGACGATCTCCGTGTAGTAGCCGGTCCGGGATGGAGGCGAGTACCAGGAGATCGATCGTCTCGGCGTTAAGAAAGAGGCCTATTTCCAGCAGTGGACCGAGAAGGGCTGATAATGATGATGATGAAGTAAAATATAAACCCACAATTTGAATGAGTACCATTTTCATGAAAAAGTCATCACTTGACCTTTGGTTACTTTACTATGACGAATGGTCTCTTCAAAAAGTGCACGAATGGTATTGATGTATTTAAACCTTTGAAAAAGCAAACCTATTCGCTCTATGTTCGAGTTGAAATCAGATTAAACAAATAAATAGGTAGTGTCATATAAATGGGTCGTATATCGTATGGATTGTTATTGTGGCGGTAACTGGAGTCGTGGGCGTCCATCTTGGATCAACACTCGCGCGCGCCAATACGCGGCGAGTTCACGTGGGGCGGCGTGCGCAGCAAGAATAAAATTGATTAATGTAAAGTGGGCACTGAAATTTTCTGCATTCAGGGTTTAATATATTTTTGAAATTTAATACCCTGAGTTTTAATTTACCTTCATATTCTTTAATTGTGAGTTTTTCGAATATTCATATTTTTGTACTTAGAAATTAC
This sequence comes from Eumaeus atala, assembly GCA_017140195.1. Taxonomy (NCBI): domain Eukaryota; kingdom Metazoa; phylum Arthropoda; class Insecta; order Lepidoptera; family Lycaenidae; genus Eumaeus; species Eumaeus atala. The sequence continues at coordinate 798,569 of JAFELO010000361.1, read as the reverse complement.
ACATTATATGTAGGTAATAATAGCGTATAACTAATGAATGTAAACACAAATTAAAGAAAAGTAAATTATTAGTATTACAGAAGGCATCATTAACTCTGCCAATTTAAAAGAAAACAATTTTTTTTTCAAGAACACTGACACTTGATAAGGTACACATATATATGACATATGACATTCATCTATTATTCAAAATAAAACATGCAGTCGGTAAGATATGTTTTATGAAAATTCCAATTCCCCTTTATTACAGACTACGGTTCAAATATAAACCTGTAGAACGTCGAATACACTCGTTTCTTATATGGCACCCCTTACAAGTGACGTGAGCTTTATTTAATGTTTTAGAATTTGTTGCTATTGCGGTTTCATTACTACGCACCCTAAGAGAATTTCAAGTTTTTACTGTACGGTGGTGTAAGACACCATCCTGTACTTAACGGATGGACAGACAAGCAGCAGAGGCTCAATAAAAGACCAATAGGTTCCCGTTGGTAATCTTTGAATATTTAACCCTAAAAGTTCTAATTTTAGTTACCTACCGAATACGAATCAAAAGTAAGAAACAGCTAAAATATCAACATCGATTCGTTATCAACATTGGAAGTTGAATAAAATCGAAGTACAAGATTTCATACAAACCGACGAAGTACCTACTACTCAGATAGACGGACTAATTAATGACTTCTAAGCATATTTTCTAAGAAGTCTTCTTTCGGACTTAATGTACGAGGGCGGTTCGTTAAGTCCGTGACTAACAAAAGTGAAAACTTCATTGTAGCCGTAAAAAAAAGATATTCCTACATATTTCCCTACCAGCCCATGTTGCTTTCTCAAGCCCTGTAAAATAATCTTCGGCAGTTGCA
>JAFELO010000361.1:775859-797595 GCA_017140195.1 Eumaeus atala | reverse complement strand
AATAACCCCTGCGGCAAGCTTTTTCGTATCCAGAATATTGCAAAATATTAAAAAAAAAACACGTCAGTTCGTGTGTACACTCGACGGAAATTGTATAACCACAATAGAACTTCGTAGGGTTTGGCGTCATTGGTAAGGAAATACACAGGTTAGCAACAAATTCATTACTTTTACTCAAAATCATGTAAAGAAGGGTCGCTAGGTCGTCCAATCCTGAAAGCCGGACAGACGTGTGGTCACTGTGGTCGATCATTGTAAATTAATAATTAACAAGGACTGGATGAATAAGTATTCAGGATGATTTATATTACAATTACACCGAGACTAATTTAAATTATTTATTCATAAGTATTTTTATGTTAAAAACGTAAGAAAGCCCTGAAATTAATACTTAAAATATAAAGAAAATAATCACTCAAGGTGACCTTCGATTATTCTATATCTTTATTATTATTTTAGCTTCTATTCTTCAACTAATCGTCAATTATTTTAACACCACATCTATGTTATTTTATTATTACATACCTTATAGACGTTACAGGCAGGTGGAATATCACAAAAAGGTTTTAACTGTTTACTTTATAAACAAGCTTTAAGAAATACTTTCTTAAAGTTTACTTGCCGCGAATTTTTTTTGACTGTCTCTGTTACCGACTCGTGTCAGACACCGTAGCTCTACCCACAAACTATTTAGAAGTACCTCGTATTGATTTACCCCCAACATATTGACGTCAAAAAATAACTCAAAATCTTAATCGTACGAACAATAACAAACTCAAAGCACATCCTAGCTCTTTTAGTTACCTACACAGATTTTATGATCTTTCACATGTTGTATTTTATATAGATTTTTACATTGAAATACTGCCTTTATCTGTAAAGTACATTTTACATTATTTAAAATAACGAATGAAGATCTGGTTTAGATTTATGCCTTCATTAGTTTTGAAATTAAAGTGATTTGATTATGCAAAAGGGTAAATTATTATGCTCCGACCGATCTCCTGCTACTCGCATACATCCCGGACCAGCTACTGCACGGAGATCGTCTTCCCGTCCGTCTCTAACGATCAGCTACAGCGAGCTGGCTTTTTGCTGTCCGATCTGTTTCATATTGACAGTGAAATAGACGGAAACACCGGACAGCCGCCGCGCCGAGTGATGGCGGATCACTGGGACCGGCAACAGGCAGCAGTGGCGCCGGTCCGAAACCTAATCTGCGAATGTCAATCCGCCTGCTCAGCGGGGCAATTACGAGCATTTACCTTCAACGGACACGTACCTAAATTAATTAAATATCCTCCTCACATAAAACCTGAATAAATACTTCAAAACCTCAGAAAATGCAAATTAAATTCTTATTATTCTTTGTAATTTAGAAATAACACAATAAGAAATCGCAATATACATAATTCTGAAGTTACGAAAAATAAGCAATTTTGTATAATTAGTACTCACTTTTTGCACTTACTAGATTGATGTAACTTATGCTAGACAACTGTTTCGGGTATGCAGCCGGTATGTCTGAATGACTTAGAGTATTTGAGTGTAGCAGGGTTAAAGCGTGTAAGTAAGAAGTAGATACGTCTTAAACTTCACATACAAAATGTGCGTAAGTCGGTGAGCCAAGTGTAGGGTGGCTCGTCGACGAAATGCCACGGGTCGTACGGTCCCGGCCCGAGAATGGCACGCGCAGGTGTAGCACATTACATAACATTCATTGCTCTGTCCATATCGAACGACTCCGAACGATATACTTACTGCTTAACAGTTTGGGCGAAGCTAATTGGACCGAGCGGTGCCCCTCTTATAAAAGAAAAGAGGAGAAAAGAGGCGCTGTTGCGCAAGCAGCCCTTGGGGCAAAGGGGAGAGTGGGGACCTCTGCCCATTGCACTATACCAACGTTGGCGGGGTTGTCATGTGGTGCGGGGTAATCAGCTGTGGAGGTGGTGTCGATCCCTTAGGGGATTAACTAGCCGTCAAGGTCCTTGATATATTACAGTTCCGGGACGACTCAGCAATGTCGGCACTCTATCGTATCGTCGGCACTAGCGATGCTTTTAGTGGTTATTCGTCATTATAATGTGCCGTACACATACCACAGGACCTCGCCCAGAGCCGGTGATGTCGCGTTTTCGCGCGTAATCAAAAAGAACTAAAAAGGCGTCGAACCTGCACCTACATTAAAATGTTTGTGCCCGGAGTTCAGTACAATACAATTACTAGCACATTTACATCTAAACGCTAAGCTGTAGAGTGTAGACGGTAATTAGTAATTAAAATAGGTAGAAAATCTTTGGTTTAATTATAATAATTAGCTAGAATCCTGACGATTTTTAAGTGAAAAATTCACAATGACATGGGGATTTTTTGAAATTGGAAACAAGACCATAGAACTCCAAAATATACAACATCTGTTACCAGATGGCGTTAATTGGAATTAAACAAAGCATTAATGTCAATTTAACTTGTCAAATGAGACTTCTTTAGACGCCTTGGGTATTTTACAAAATACACGCGTTTTCTTTTAAGTTTTCTTTTGCGGAACCCGCTTTACGAATGCAGAGACACCACCACTCGTGCGAGAAATTGTGCGCCTATTTTGTTATATATTTTGTAAACATGTTCATAAAATGACTAAACACGGACGATGGGTAGTGAGTACTTATCCGTCGGGACTCTCAGTGCGTGACCCGGTAGTAATTACCCGTTTCGTATCAGCTCGCAGCTCAGTGATTCGGTAGTACGCTTGATAGAGTATTTACCTAGTCTTGTCATAATATTACTTATATCTATTATTATATACATTGGTACACAAACTGTATACTTATTATTTTGTACGTATCCTAATTTTTTTAGAATGTAATTATCTATTACAAATAAGCGTTAAACTGCTTTTTAAAAATGTCTGTGCATATGTCGCAGTCGATTTGTACAAAGCGCCGTATAGCAATACGGCTAGCCATTTCAGTCATAGCGATCAATACTAGTATTAAATTAGGTCAAGTGTTTTGGGTGCAAATAAAAAAATAACCTAAACACAAACGCTTAGTCGAGAGCTACTCACCAACCTAAATAGTCAAAACTATCTGGGCATAGTTTTCTATTTCTCTTTATTCTACAATCGGCGCCATTGTTGTTGTCAATGTCAAACAACGTCACGGGTGTTAAAGTTAGGTACTAAAACGTGTGAGAAAAGCGGGTAATGATTCACTTTACTTCAATAAGTTCTGACGCAATTTCACTTAGCTGTATCTGAAGTGGCTAATCGTCGGCCAGTCACAAAAAAAGCGACCTTGCTTTTGAAAATGGCTAGCCGTAATGAAATACGGCGATTTAGACAATCCGACTGCGACATATGTATTAAACTTCTAGATAGAATGGGCGATGTAAGTAATTATAATCAATATATTCATATGTTGTCGGTAGATACTAATTAGTATTTTTGAAAATGATGACGCATTCTTAGTTTGACTAGGTATTATATAAGAGTTAAAATATTATAGCTTTTAGGCAAAATCTATTTTTATTTCGCTTTACCGAGTCCATGCCCAGTTTCGTGCGAGTTGGATGCGAATAGGATTATGATACCTACTGTAAATCCTAAAAACAATTTGAAATGCTATCCAGAAATAACCCTTATAAAAATTATTATTGTTAGTAAATTGGAAACTATCAGAATAAAAACTTCAAATATACTTTTCTATCTATTGTTCCTTTTCGTTTCGATGGGGGTTAAATATCAAAAAATGAAAATATCATTTTATTAATTCAAATTGCTACTACAAATGGAACGCACTAAAAGAGGACAGAATCGCGAAAATTGTCACGAGTGGGGTATCTTAGGCATGTACTTGGTCCAATCACAACAATTTTACCACCACACATGACAGATCCTATAATTAATAATAAAACGTGCTTACGTCTTCACACTCGGTCCCGTTGCCGGGTCGAGGGGAGTCCAGACCGGAGCTTTGCTCCCTACTGGAAATTTGTGGTTCGAGCCTCGTCGATATGAGGCTGTGGTTGATTCGAGGTCATATTGACCTCTGCGTGTGTATGTACATACATTTATGTATATGGGCTATTGAAATCTTTGTTCGACCGGCGTCTGTCCATTTATCGGGGCGCTTTCACAGGTCCTAGAGCGAACTGGGAACCGTGTATGGAGCTACTCCTGTGATGGCCCTATGGACAGGCACCGACTCGCACGCTGTATTTACGAGGCGGTGGTTGGTGGAAAAGTAAAGAAAAGCAAAGAGGGGCTCTAGGCCAGGAGGTTGTTGCCTCGGGAGAAGCGGCGGGCCGTATCCTTGCGGGAGAGTGGCAAGGGGGTTGCCATGTCCCACTCGGTACCGCCCGTGTGGCGGCTCCAATGCCCGTCTGCAGCGTCCAGCGAGAGAGAGAAATATGAAACCAGTGGAAAATAAAGAGTTTTGGATTAGGTTCAAGCATGTGTGGGAGGTAGACGGAAAACGGGATTATCCGTCCCCCTTCCTCGCAATAATAGTAACTTACGGTTCCAGATATTTTAAGAGAGTACGATCGGTAACCGCTAATCGGGTCGTCATGGCGGTTAGTAACCGATCATTGAAGCAGTAACTAAGTTAGATCAAAACATACGTGACTCAGACGCAGGGGAGGAATTGTCTGAATAGGCTCTAGACGTAAATCATTACGAAATTTAATGTAAATAGCTAAAAATTAATAATATTTTATGAAAATTGTGTTGAAGGCGTTTATGGCATACGAGAAACGTGCCCTAAGTTTTTCATGTCTGCCATGGTTCAAATCTTAACAGTGCAAGGTGTAAGTGTACCCGCCTACAAGTTACAACTCAATGCACATTGCAATGCTCGCCTCAGACTATTAGTAATTAGAATGGAGATGTTCCTTTCTATGATGCGTCGTTATTCGTTAATTTCGTTCGGTTATTTTTTCGTCGTGTTTAACAAGAAAAAATGCCCACAGTCATTACGGGCACCTATCAATCATGCCAAGCAGACATTAATTATTTATCTTATTATTGTCCCATGTCATTAATTGTTTCACAAACGCTTCTGGGGGCGAGATAGCTAAGAAGTAGTTATTATTAGTTTGTTACATTACCATGAACTCTGTAACAAAAGTGGTACGTATTGAAGTATTGGTACGGAGTACCGCCATAAAAATAATTGGGTATCTATTAAATCTGCCTTGTGACCCGCCGTCCAGTGCAAGTGCAAGCAGAACTTTAAAGGTAGAGGTACCGGTTTCGATTCTCAGCTCGCACCAAAGAGTGTTATTGGGATTTTTAAATTTTTATGTCAGAAAAATGGTATAAAACTGTTTTACAATAAATTAATTGTATGTTAATTTAAAGACACAATATATTATTTTAAGGCTTTTTAAAAAAATAAGACTACTTTACTGTGTTCCACGCAAACGCGTAGAAGATCTCCTGAATTAGATTATGAAAAGTATTTCTTTTGTATAGAATGTGTAATTGCAGGTTCAATACTCATTATTAGTTCAATTCGAAAAAAAATCTTTTAATTACATCGCAATGAACGTGTAGGTACTGTAAAGATAAGTTAATTGAGAACTACACCAAAACCTTCAATTACGAATTTTATTTATCTATGGAACAACACAGAACCTGTTGTTGTTAAATTAAACTCTTTGAGATACATTGATGCATTTGACTGCTGCGTAAATAATGTTGGACCTAAATACCAAGCATTTTATCATGTACATTGGGTAAAACACGTTATGACGCGGCAACTATCTCATCAATGATAATGCGCGGTTTGGCAACGTCGCGTTGCTCACCTGGCGCTACCTGCGCAGTGTCAACAGGGGGCAAGCCAGTCGCGGCAGTCGATCCTCCGACCGGACAGGCGTGTACGTACTGTCGTGGCCGTTGCTTTTGTATTTTTATATTTATTCAAATAAATATCTTTAAACTTTTCGCGTTTGCTAGCTGGTTTCGCAAACTTTTTTAACATAAGTCACAGTTGATTACGCAAAGGACTAGAAAATTTTCGTGTGGACTCGAATCCGGAATCGTGCATCGACACCTATCAAGCAGCCATTTGACTTTCGGACACGGACTTGTGTTTAAAAGAATGTGATGTGAGTTAATTCCAGATTTTCACTTCCAACGGAAACGGCTTACGTCGACGGTCTAGCGGTAAAGTACACTTCGCGGTACACGCAACTTATTTTTCTATGTTGAATAACAGTCACTAGTCAGGTTTCAGAGTGCTTTTAACATAAAAACATTCTAACAGAAGAGTCCGTGATATCGTAAACTTGCCCAATATACTTCCGTGTTATTATGCAAGTGTGTTGAGGCTGGGAACTGAATTTGCAAGGGCTGTGATTGAGTAGTGTTGTGTTCATTGCATGGCGCGATGATTAGCGGAGGTTGGGTATGCGCATTGCATGTGCGCACCGCGGGCCTCGCCGGTGCCGCGCTCGGTTCTGATGAGGAGGAGATCGTGTACCTGGCGTACATCATCATCGATGTCCTCACCAACCAGGTAAGCCGTTTGCAGAAGCTCTTTCATTAAGTCCTGTAAACAATCTCAATATTAAGTAAATTGTAGCGCAAGCGAGTACCTATAAGGCCTTTAGAGAAAAAGACAAATGCACAAAACATAACTGGTTGTTAAACTTGTAAAGTAAACATGGCTATAAACACTGTAGAGCTGGAACCTACTATGAGTGCACGTCTACATGTTAATTCACAGTTCATTGATGCAGAAATGTTATCGTGGCGCGGTACACTATAGGTATGCGAGTAGGGTATTCAGTAGGGCTGTTGTATACACAAGTTATTATTCGTATTTCGTAATTTTTATTATATATTCGTATTTAATCACATGTAATGCAGCTTACTAAACTGTTGGTTTTGTGTTCAGTGACAACGTATGGACTGGCTTTTGCTCACGACGTGTGGAAAGAGTGGAATGTCAAAAGTTTTTTCAAGTTGTGTCTTGTGATACGTTTTCCCAAGAAAACGGCGCCGAAAAAATTTGTAAATAGTATAATAAATTATACTGGATGAAATCCATTAGAACTTCCCTCTCTCCCCCTTCTCGAAGTCAAATCGATTGCAAATTATTTTAGGTTTGATTTGATGATATTCATCCGCTCTTTTTTACTTTTTACTGATTTGAAAGGCTTTTGCGGTGGCATGTAAGGCCGCTACAGCGACAACACCGATTTCCTACGAAACCGCAGCGTATACGGCGTAACACGTTGAACTTGTACCAGTCATGCTATAGTCTACAACCGCAATAAATTTCATTCGGCAATTACTCTACAGGATCCGCCTACAAATATACAGACAGAAATTCTAAAAAGTAATTTTGCCTCCTAATATAGAATAACAATAACGTCCTGATGAATCCCAGTCCCCCGCCCTTTCATTCAATCTACTGGACGACCTCCCATGAACAGACTTATGGGGCGTTATATTATTTATTTATATAGATGTAGGCCAAGTTAAGCTGCGGTATTTTTGTAAATCATACTATTTACATTTTTTATTGTATAAGATCTTTTTTAAATGTGTTATGACATACGTTACACCATTGTGCAAGTTGTCCAATTTAGAGTTGGACCGGCACACCGGCTCCGTACGAACAAGAGCTGAGGTGGAAGCATTGTGTCCTTACAGTGGTCCGCCCATCCGTCCTCATGACCGTCGCAACGTCTGTCAGATCAAACTGACATTTTGAAAACAAACATGAAATACTAAGATCTGCAACATCTTAAATAATTGAAAAGAAAAGACAATATATCACAAGAAAAATTATATCATAAGGTACTCGCCATAGACGTAGAATCATAAAATTTGGTAAAAACTTAAAGTACAAATAAGAGAATAAAGCCAAAAATGGGTAAATTTCCAATTTATCACTGGAAAAGGTTTTTACAATTTTTGTTGCCGAGAAAAAGGGCGTTCCACGCGTTCCCGAAAGGGCTCGACAGACGTACAGACGGACTACAGAGTGATCCTATAAAGGTTCCGTTTTTTCCTTTTGAGGTTCCGCACCTTCCGTACCCTAAAAAATAAGATGCAATTGAAAAAGTCACACTCATTTCTATTTGTATGTCTGCGTTCTCAAGGAAGCCTAAATATTCCCGGTATTCTAGAATCGTAAAATTTGGCACAATATTACAGTACCTACCGTTATATGGTAAGGCACGAAAGTCGTTAATATATAGTTTTATCACAGAAAGATACTCATATATATTGGTGGTTCATTTCATACAAAAAATATAAAATATAAATTGAGTTTGTTTAGTCAAGTTACAACCTTAATGCTTTGTCTTAAGTACTCGTAAGTCGTACTTGACTCGCCCTTGACAGGTTTTTTATTGTTTCCATTTTCCACTACATCATTTGAAAGTTAGAAGACGACACACTAATCACCGCTTTGGCAGCGAAAAAAGCGAAAAACATTGGCATAATCACAATCTTTCATAGGACTTCTATTGGTTGCCCCTTAGCCCATTGGGGGAGGTGAAAAGGAGGGCGCATAGTAATCATGCTGATTTTCATGAGTTCGGTAGTCGCAAAAACTGTCGATTGTTCTTTTGTCCCCTATACTGTAAAAATAAAGACATCGAAGTTCCTTATTTCGTTACGGTTTCTGTACTAATGTTACAAAGAGGAAACATTTGATTGATTTTTTCTTAGTCCGGCTCCGAACACTTCATACACTTTTTTTTAATAGCATAGAGGTGCAAACGACAAATCGCCTTTTGATGACTACCGACGCCCATGGACATTGGCATGATTGTTACGCAGATGCGTTGCCCCCTTATCATCCCCCACACTAATGGGCCACTCACAAGCCGCTCGAAACACGGCAGCGACGCTGTCACTTTATGCCGGTATCAAATGAGCGAGAGGTACTCTCCCGGTAGTGCCGGCCCAATTCCGTCGACATAGGAGGATGTAGTGTCATGCACCATACATGACACTACCTCTTCCTACATACTACTGCGTACATTCATTACACTAATAAACATTATATCTGATGGAAATGGGCTGTATAACATTCTCCCATCCCTCCCAATGGGTCATCGGCTACTCACAAACCGCACAAATCGCGACATAGCTGTAATTTAAAGGCTGTATCATGTGAGCGAGAAGTACCTCCCCGGCCGTGCCGGTCTACTTCGTGTGCCATGGCACATCCTCTTAGTTACTACTAAGAGGATGTGCCATGGCAACTTAAACTTATATAATTTGACATCACCAAAACTTGTTAATAGCCTGTAACGGCTGCGCCCGCGACCTGATCTCGGCTACTGTGTTCACTTCACTGTTATTATTATAACTCACTGTTAAACGCCGTTACGTTATGTATGTGATCAATTTTCTCCAAATCTTCTGAACGGATTGTCGTGCTTTTTTTACCCACGGATAAAGGAATTCCAGAGGAAGGCTTTACTGCATATTTGTTAAGATTATTCACGGGCGAAGCCGGAGTGGATCCCTAGTGAACTTACAAGTTTTGTACCTAAAGAATAACGGGTCTTATGCGGTAGAAGCGAAGTCGGAACCTAGGAGAGACAGAGACTGATATCGTTCAGATTCCTCGCTGTGACTTATTTTCGTTTCGAGTCTTCAAACACGACACTAAAAACGTTTAATTTTAATATTTTGGCTATTAGTGGATCGTACGCGTGTAGCAGGTAGTGCCGTGGAGTTCATTGACAAAAGAAATTTAGACGAGGACAGGGGGGGATGATAGTGTAGGTTTTCTGGTGCTAGGTATTGCCAGGCTACACGATATGATACCACCGCTATGTCACGTTCCGTGCGGTTGGTGAGTTTCCGGTGGCCCATAGGAGGGAAGAAAGGCACCACGCCTGTGTAGCAATGTTGTCGATGACTATCTGCGCCAGTAGTCATTAAAAGACTAACTGTTGATTTAATGTCTAAGGGTATTGATTCTCTTAAGGCTAAAAGAAGTCGGAGCTTCCTGTAGGCCTTTTAAGCGTCCAAAGTCGACGTCTACAAATGAAGAGTCAGATCACAAGTCTCCCGGCCCCTGGTGCTGCGGTCGGTGCTCCGGTCCCAGGATGTACGTGCTCAATCACAGTCGGCCACTGAATTGGATATAATTGTAATAATGATTGATGTTGTAATAATGAATGCTGGCATGCACAAACCGGATTCACGAAGGTTAACATAAGATTATTCCCATGAAACGAAGACAGATGACCTTATAATGTTAATTTTATTTCAAAATTTGTTTTATACGAAAAGCATAACTCGTGATCTCCAAGGACAGGCAGCCTCCTAATACAATACATAACTATTGATAATAGTTATTCTACATAACCGCACTTTGTCTAATGTAACGTTACCTTTCTTATAGTGTAAGGGCAAACGAGCAGCTGCATACCCGCTGGTGATCACGCAACTGTTACACAGACGCGTCGCCCCTCCTCTCCGCTTTCGGATTCATTCGTGCCGGCCGAATTCGTCTGCAATACAACATTACACTGCCTACTATCAATCCAATTATTCGTGGTCGGGGTTAAGCAAGAGGTAGTGCCATGCTGCTTTGCAGCGGAATTGGGCCGGCACGACCGGGGAGGTACCTCACGCTCACTTTACACCATCGTAAAGCGAAATCTACGATGTCGCGTTTCGTACGGTTTGTTAGTAGCCGGTGGCCCATAGGCGGGGCGATGAAAAGGAGGGCAAAGCAGCGGCATAGTAATTAAGCTGATGTTCATGGCCGTCGGTGGTCGTAGAAGGGCTATGATTTCTAGTTTGTCCCCCTATACTATAAAAAAAAAGTTTCATATCACCTCCAACAGTTAAAATCATGAATTCTTCTATGACACTAATATCATACTACACAGAAGTGGTGGCAGCTGTCGTTCTTGGAGACACAACAGCGGCAGGAAACTGGTGGGTCAAGCCCGGTTAAAACAACACCTGGGTAATTGAGAGTTGGCGACAGACTCACATCGAGGGTTCTTTTTTCGGTACCTATTACGGAACTCTTAAAACCGTACGTATATATTCCTAGACCCTCAACCATTCCGTGATATCGACTTCCGCAGCCCGCCTCGTGTCTGCTCCCCTCCCGTGGTATATAAAAACATATAAAAATTTTACAATCTATAATTAGGTGTTGCGTGACTGTTTTGGATTGGACTATTGCACAATACTCGCAGCGTCTTTCAACGTACATTTAACAACACGATAGACGTAAACACACGAAAACGACTCATCATCGTTGTGTCGCGCTAGCGTTGTGCGATAGCGCGCTTTGTGGTTGTGGTACACGGTGATGATGACGCCTATGATGAGAGTAAAGGATACATTACTGATAAGCTGCTTGGTATCACGGTCCACTGTTTCCCTCCTCTCTGCTGACAGCTGGGTCTAGAGAGAGTACTCAGTGGCGCCAGGATGGACAGCGGCATCCACTATGAAGCCATCGATATGATCGGTGGGAGCCAGAGAGAAAATATATGGCTGTCTTAGGAACCGTAACGTATATAATCAGAAGAAAATAGGAGTAGGAAGTAATTCCCATTTCCCTCCTTAATCAAAGCGGACACAGTACGAGATTACAATGACGTATGCAAGCCGAAAAGCTGCCAGGAAGACTTCTATTGAACCCTCATATTTTCCAAAACGTTTTGTACATCCTTCTATAAATTAGGTCCACTCCACAACATATAATCGTTTTTTGAACGTGAACCCGAACGATGTATCAATAGCCTCGACTGCGTATAGTTGCTCGTAGGTGATAGGAGCAGAAAATTCATTGTGTCAAAAAAACTGTACGGAAATGTGAACCATAAGTATACAAGTATAACAGACAATAGATACCAATCTGTTATCAATTATCATGTGCTACCGATGTTAAGTGCGTAACAATTATGATAATTACACAGTTCGGCACCCAGCACACACACTCAGTAACAACATTATTAAGGTCCTTAGTGCTTAGTCACAGTTGTGAGAAATAGCTGGCTTCGGAATTCCATCCAATTTGTAGGTATACTCATAATCAGCCCACTGAACATAGGCCTCGTTTAAAAAAGCCAAGAAGAGCCCCCGCTACACGCATCGAACACTACCGGCTAGTTGAGGGAGCCCCGGTACCTTCCGGCGGTATCCTCTCTGAACCTTATTTACATAAGCAAATTATTAACTTATATTAAATTATAATCGAATTGTTATCGTGGCCTTTCATAACATATCTTTCATTTTCATTTCATCATAATCTTATAAGTTCGCTGCCGTACATAGGTTTTGTCGATCGACAATAGATTATGTAGATTTTAAAACGGAGACGGAGGGATCGATCTTTTCCTTGACAAAAGACTAAAATTATGGGTTTTGTATTTATACAACTAAAAAGTAGGTTTCATTATAATTTGGATATGCACTTCTTAATATATGTTAAAAAAGAAAGTCCCTCGGAAAGTTTCCGTGTTATCTAATTCTCGAGCAACCGGCGGAATATGTTGTGATAGGTGCTACTTTTAGTTTATGATTATATTATAATTATTTTGTTCTACATTCCTTTGTTTTTTATGAAACTTGACACCACCATTATTACAAGCGTTCAAAGGAGAAAACCTAACCTCAGGGTGGTACAACCAATATGTATGTAACAAATAAAAAATACAGAGGTTCTTAAACGAAGCGTAACCGCAGATATGTTATGTATTTCAACGGAGATATGCATAACTAGCACCCCGCGTGTTCAGCCGACTTACTCGTCCCCTAAGGGACCGACGCCCCGCAATACAGGACAGTTCCACCAACTTTGGTACAGTGCAATGGGGTGAGGTGCCCACACTTCAAAAGCGCTTTCTCGTATTGCTCGTTTGTCCCCTCTAAGATTAGGAGGAGAGAGAATGTATGTACAAAGAGCGTCTCCTCCTCCTGCTCTTTAGCCCCCTCTTATAAGAGGGGAGCAAAGAGCATCCCCCCCGGTTCAATTGGCTTCGCCTGGTTTCATCCCACCCCACAGCCACGGCAAGGCCTTGTACCATGGAGGGGAGCCCAGTTGTTCCTGAGATGAGCGCGTTCAAACAAACTTTTTAGCTTTATGTTATTAGTATAGATTTAAGTTATCGTTATTTAACTAGGTTTAGTTGCTAGGTAGGTAAGTGCTTAGTAACTTTACAATAAAGACTTGTTCGATTTTGTAAATATCCCAATACATATTTGTCGTTTTAATTATACATTCATTTAGTCGTATTCGGAGACTGTTATATTTATGTGCTCTCTTAATGTCCATATATTTTATTTTCCGTTCTTATACTTAATTAAAATGTAGGTTACGTCGATGATTTAATATTCAAGTTGCAAAAGAAAGTCGGACGACTCTTATCGAATATAGTTTTATTGTACGTGAATAATATTAGGCTGTTTATATTCTTCTCGCACCATGGACCGTGACCCGTGACCCGTGACCACCACACTCAGCGCGGTATTTCTTTTTTTGGGCCCACCACACTGCGGTAGATTTATATAAATAATCAAAACAAGCTCAAGGGATACTTTAAACCTGTCTTGAGACTCGCAACGTTTCAGTTCCTCAGCAATCCTAAATTCAGGACCTGAATTACCGTCTTGGTGTCAAAATTATATTTAGAGTCCTTTTTTAAGTCTTTAAGATACAGCCACTCTACGATGAGCTGGTGATAGTTTTAATTGAATTTGTGAATATTAACTACAAGATTAAGCCCCGTATTCATTATAAGACAGATGTCTAGAGACATGTCGCGAGATAACAATATGTGTCTCCGATATCTCGCGAAATGTCTCGAGACATTTGTGTCGTAGTGAACACTACACTCAAGTCCATGTACTGCATGACAGTACATTTTTAGATAATTTGTTTACGACTAATAATTCTCATTTTATACTTCATAAAATAGGCAATAATGATTAATGCCTATTTTTTGAAGTATTAGACCATTATTGTATACCCTTACCAGCACTTTTATATTAAATGACAGTCTGTCCAACATCTTGTGTTAATGACATTGAATTCTGTGAGATAAAACCTACGAGGAAACTGGAATCTAATTAATTTAATAATTGAGCGTATTTGTGGAAACTGTGTCGTGTTAGTGGATATTAAGGTTTATTTTTGCACGCGTTTCGTTAGGTACCTTTACTATTAATTGATATCAGATATAGCTGCGAGCTGATATGAAGTTGAGAGTGTGATGAAGCTTATTTTTACTGTCAGTCCGGCCCCTTGTCGCTAAATATGGTGAAAAGGAGAAATGTGACTACATCTCTCCATCAGCATGAGCAGGCTTACTACTACCTTTTATCACGACGAATAAAGTATTTTTTTTATTTTGATTTTTTATTCATAATAAATAAAATACTTTTACACAGCACAAAAAAGAATATTTTTTGATTTTTGCTTTTTGCGACGTTTAACAAACAGTTGGTATTCTTGTAAATATTTAACTTCCTTTGTAATCAAAATTTAATTTAAAATATAGTTGGATTAACCAAACTTAATGTTCAACAGTATCAGACGGCCGACCTTTTTGACTGTAGATGTGTCATCAGTAGCGAGCCAGTAACAATCAGTTTAACGGAAATAAACTATTTTACCGGTATCGCAGATTATAGAGTACGCCTCCATACAAAAGTGGACTATACTCCAAAAGAGATTACGGCAACCCTATTCACGATTGGCTTGTGAGCCAAGAACAGGTGACCAAGTTTCTCAAAATCCAGTACCAAGTGCTTCAGGGAGATGTATCATGAAGAGTTATGATAATCTGCTACTGCTGCGAGGGTATGTTAAGCAGCAGCGCCCTACCAGGTGCACATAAACGCATTTAGGTTTCTTTTTGATAAATGAAGTAATACTACCTTTGTTAGAGTGCTTCTCCATCACATGGTTTCAAAATGCTAAAAGTAAGTTTGTGTCTGGCTGAGGAGCCAGAGGGCTTGCGTAACCAGGACATATCCGGGAAACAGAACTGGTTACTGATAGCAAGAACATTTGTCCAAGCTACTGATTTATCTGTGTAATTGTTCTATTTTTATCAGATAGTATAAGTTCAGCTGATAATATAATATAAGGCTAATTGCTAATTATATTCGGATTATGATATCATCGTGAGTTGATTTGATGACTGCTAACGAGGGATTCATATTTCGTAAGACCAATTATTTCCATACTATATGTTAAATTTAAGTCTTAACTATTGCGCATTGTGAATAAACTAAATAAAAAAAAATATTATTATAAAACATTTAATAATAATGTCGTCCTAGCCTGATTTCGGCCATGTCTATAGAGACTTATAGCGCACAAGTGTGTGCGCAGACACAAGTGCACTCCATGTTCCCTCATTCCTCTTTCTATTCCGATGGGATAGCAATCCGACACAACAGAAATCAGACGCAGCACCGCCAGCTTAACGTGCTCTCCGAGGCACGGGGGTGTAACACCGCCAATTTCCTGACTTCGGACTTATAAATTGAAAAATCCCAATAACCCTTTGGTCTGACCCGGTACACGCACCCAGGCCCTTATGGCTGTGGTTGAACATGCTTACCACTTCACCACGAGGCAGTCCAGATGTATATACTGTGGATGAGTAAAGGGAACGGGAAACGTTATTTCTGCCCTAACAGATGATCACGTAGATTTCTGCATGGAGAGTTATTTTTTTTCACGGTAGAGGGTCAAACGAGAATATCCCGCATTGTTTTCCCTTTTGATCACTGCCGACGCACATAGATATCGGCATTATTGTTATCGTGCGGATACTTTCACACTAATACCTTCCCTACATTGGGTATCACAAATTTCAGCTATGAATTATTTTATGTATGTTATTACAGAGGAATATAACTTGTTGCGTGCGTACTATGTACACACTACATACACAACATAAACGCACACACATCTATTCTACGCGAGGAAACCTACTTGTGAGCGTTATCAGTCCAGGTTGTACTCCTCTGGCGTGTAGTTTTAGCGTTCACTAAAATACCTAAGTATTCCTTGAAGGGTTACACAATTTAAAGAATAAATGGTAACTAATCTGCCCACCTGCACGAATAACATGGGGTCTGCCTCGCCGGTCTGCTGTCTAAGGAGACCGCACCGTCCACCCAGGCGACTAAACAATCTTCGCTATCGCACTGAACTGTTTTGACACTAGCAAGGTACAGGAACGCCGTTTATACTGATTCCGACCGCAAAAATATATGCAAGTACGTACGTATGTATTTTTAATGTACAATGATGTTAATGTTTGAGGTACTGTTCGTTCAAGACAATTATGTTAAATTACTGTTATATCTGGAATAATTGATCATTGTGTAATGTCACTGAAATTGGTAGAAAATATAATAAATTAATCATTTTAATTGGTCATTTCATGTGTCTGTGATTTAGGAATTGTAACACAACACTCGACAGGAGACAATTGAAGATTGAATTTGATTAAGTGGCACAATTTAAAATTAATGATTGGTAATTTTGAAGAATGATTTAACTACCATCGTGTCCCTGGTGCCCGATTCCTCATCTCTATCATCACTTGTCGGATGCTGCGCCTCAGAGCACGCCGAGGCGGTCGATCCCCAGGCATTAGGACAGGACGTCACCGTGCGGATTGTGCGTCCTCCGTCGCCCATTGGAGGGTGAAGAGTGAGGGCGGGCACGCAATCCAAAAGAGGAGGCAACACATCTGCATGAAGCAATTTCTGCGTGTCGGTAGTCACCATACCGCACCGACTGTTTGTTTGACCCCTTATACTATAGTATAAGCTGGACCAAAACGGCCTGACTACTGATGTACAGCATAATCAATCATTGTATTGGAAATTTCTAATTTCGGCATTAATCGGTGTTAATATTATAAGAACAGAAATATAACATACAGTTTTTCTACAATTATTACTTGTTATATAAAATCAATAAAGTTGCGGACAGTGTCATAAATTAATAACATTGGTCTTTATTCATAACAAACTTCGATCAAAATACCTGCGCGCTTTCCCTTTATCTGTCTCTCATAAAGAGTTGTTGTAGGTGGACTAATGATCAGTGACACAACACCTCACAGTAGACAGTACACAATTGATGTCTATAACAATATCACCAAATGGCTGTTATTTATAACAGGTAATTGGTCATTGTGCAGAATGACTGGTGTATAAAGTGAACCATAACGCTGCGGTGTAGTCGCCAAAGTCCACAGAGCTCTACGATACAAATGCCTTATTATTGTCATCAGTCGTCCACTGCTGGACATAGGCAATGATGGCGGCCTAATCCCAATCATTGGAATTCGAAAGATAAACTCCCATAGCAGGTGAAGGGGTATGCAGTCGGTGTGCTGATAACATTACTATGGTTATTTAAGATTAGCTAAAGTAACTGTTATAACAGATAACAAGTCACAAAGGCGCAGTTGCCTACCGCGCGCATGATCCTCGTGGAACCAGTTGCCACCTGCTGTACTTCCGAACCCATACGACCTGGGCTGCTTCAGGAAAAGAGCCCACTCCTATCTCAAAGGACGGACACGCGCCGGCACAACTTCGGTTCTGCGCGTGGCTATGGGCGGCGGTAGTTACCTACCACCTGCCCGTTTTCAAATTATCATATATATAAAAACTGATCGGGATGCATCCGTCCCGTCTGCGGGATAGAAGCACAGATCAATAAAAAAAAGTTGGTAACACCGTCAGTAGAACATCCCTCCTAGGTGACATTTCTCTCACTCTCACATCATCATCATGAATAGAATATAAATGTAACATAATGGCAGTTGTTTAATTATTTGCTCCTTGAGGAAACTACTGTTTACAACCTGATCAATGTTATATATCTACACCACTTATTCAGTAGTTATTATTGATTTATCGTTATTACTACCACTAACTTACTAGCTGCGCCTGCGACCTCGTTCGTGTGGAAGTAAATATTGCCTTAGTTTATTCGTAAAAATCGTTATCCATAAATAATAATTATCACCATGACATTTTATACCTATCAAGCGACCTAAGTGAAACAAACGCCAAATGCTGAAGAGGCTTGCCAAAATAATAAAATCACATTCGAATGTGTGGGTAGATTTATTCATTAGGTACGTCTTGATCAAATGTTCTTCTTCAGGAACATTGGTAATCCTATAAATCACAGATAAGATAATCGTGTACGTGAGCTTCACGCTCGGTTTCTGTTTATAATTGACATGTATCGTCAATCCCTTCTCTAAAAATGGACAAAAACATCTACACGATATTGAATTACAGCATGTACAATGTTGAATAGTCTGCGCCATATTCTGTACGTCTTTGTGTCCTTCGCTTCACAGACTCGCGTGACACAGGATCGTGTTCACTGTTCTTTACAGTGGACGGACAGACTTGTGACCTCACATCTCGCGCCGGTAACCTCTAGGGAAGAAAGGCTGTAAACTCTCACACCCGCACTAAACGCGACATCATAACCTTCGTACTGGTATTAAGCGGGAGGAAGGTGTAAACACAGTGAAGCCAAACACTGATAACGGTGCTTACGGTTCTGTGTTCTAATGTCGCCTTTCGCTTTATGCTTAATTTAAACAGACATTAATTCCAACACCCGAAAGTTTTGCTGCGTTACGTCCGAATCTGGCTGGCACTACCGGGGGAGTAACTTAATGATAGCAACGGCGTTTACGTATTATAAAGGTAGCAGTGGCCCGCGGTTTCACACGCGTAACTCCAATCGTAGTAGTGCCCTTACAACTTAAAGCCTTCCTCACTAATGTAGTGACAATACACAAGAGGAGTCTTTCAAATTCCACTTGTAGCTCCAGAGATAAGCGTGTTCAAACAAACAAATAAATAAATTCTTCTCTTTTATTGTTTTGGTGTAGATTAATGTCTATCTCAAGTGCTTCAATTAGGTCTAGAAACCTTCATTTGGGTCCGCCGATTTGTCGATGTCGCTCTTGTCTAACTATATCTATCCGAATACGAAATATCATAAAACATTTGATTGTTTATTTGTTTGTCTCCATTGCATGAGCTCCGTAACTAGAAGACATGTTTGGACAATTCTTTTACCATTATAATCCTACATTATCGCTGATGAACACAGGCTAAATAATATTTCCTAACACGGTATAGATCATTATGAAAACTTCGATAATGTAACTAAAGGTGTGCTGCAGAAATTATTGACAACGAGCTGTTCCGACAGACATTGTACTGCCATAAATTGAATTTGTTGTTGTGTCATTGTTTACGATAACGATATTGTGTTTTTGTAAATCAATGAATGTGCCATAATATATTAGTTTGTTAAATATCCGTGCGAAGCCGGGACGGCCCGCTGGCGATATATAAACATGTAGCTCGCGCGCAGTTGTAGCTGGTGTACGTCTGATGCATTGCTATAGTATCGGGGCGTCACGACCTCGTGGGTATCTCTCTCAGATAATACTGCAGTGAAGTGCTTGCTTATTGTAAAGAGCGTATTGTAAACAAGTATAAAGCATTAGCATAACCTTTGGCTTGAGGTTCCATATGGATTTTCGCGCGAGGAATATTTATGTAAAAAACCTCACACGTTAGTGCTAAGTCATAATCCTGTCCATGATCAAACATACACGTCAGCGCCGAGGCCATTTTGAATACCGCGCGCGAGCAGGCCCCGACGTCAGATTCTGTGGAGGAGGGACCTGTCGGTCCTTATGGTCATAATAATAATAGCTGTTACAAACACTCAATTCGGGTTGCATCTCTCCCATCAGAGGGATAGAGCGCGTTCGGTCCCTCTTTCGAACCTAAACCTAGTCTCTCACTCATAGCTATCCGATGAAGCTGTGCTGGACTTCTCATCGATTACACGGCATAAGTTCAGGTCCAAAAAGTGCTAAGTCCTGTGAGGCGGGCGATGGACCCGCTATTTCTAATGATAGACGTCGATACGACATTGAAATAGCGCCACAACACACAGAGCGAGATAAAACACGCTTGAATTATAACAACGATAACACTTTCCGTGTCGGTGTGCTCAGACCCTAGGGTCGCTACACGTGCGACGTTAATGCAGAATAACATAGGACTGTCCTAATATAATGTAAGGATTTCAATACTGCCAAGTATTGAGTAGATGTTTGTCCACGCATTTCGAAGTAACGGAATGTTACAAACTCGCGCAAATTTTATAATGTAGTGTAAGAAGTGAAATTTATAGTAGAGACTGTTACAAGGTGAGTTGAATTAACTAAATAAGAATCAGTTAGCCTTTAACTATTGGATACGGTATCTATGTAACATAAAACAATTCCCATAGTTGTTTTGTCAGTCATCTATTAAACCCATTGAATTAAATTTGATATGTTTTTACAGATATTTTAGTGTAGGTCTAACTAAAATCTGGCGCATATTTCGCCTTATACGTGCTCAGACCACTATCATCATGCGTTGGAAGTCACGGGCGAGAACTGATGATTTTTGTGGCATTGTCCGGTGTCATTCAGTAGATGTGGTCGCCGCGAGCACATTGCGAGTCCTTATCAGATAGTGACTTGTGACAGATAACGCATCTAAATCTGCTAATTCTATGTATGTTTTGTATATCCTTGTTGGTGTGAGCGTGAGCGCCAGGGAACAGTGATACTGTAAATTGTTAACCTATTTCAGATGTATTTCTTATTTCGCTTGATTTGTTTTATGGGTTTGTTATAATAATTATTGTTTTGTAAGATATGGTGCAATTGCTGCGTTACAGCTCAAGCAGGCCGGTACGGGAGGTACATCTTGCTCGCTAGATACTGATCTGACGGATGTGATGCAAGTAGCCGGAAGGAGATCGGCCGTTTTGCCGTTCATTTAAAGAGGCGTCGATATCTCCATGTCATTGAACGATAAGGTCTGATGATGATAATAGAATTTTATGTTCAAACGTGATCGGCCGACTGTATTGTTGAAAAATGCACCACGTGGTTTCGCGCCATTGTCGTATTCCGGTGCGTCCGTCTCGCTCGCACCATAGCACCGAGTGAGACGTAAGATGCATGGGCGGCACATGTAGGTAGTCCGCACTCAATGTAGGTAAGTAAATGTTAGTATGTAATTGTTACACACTCTTATTTATCACAATGACAACTCTTTTATGATTTAATGAATATGTCTGATTTACTCGGATATTCTCGTGGAAGGAAGCACTCAACGATATTCGTAGTGATAACATATTTACACATCGCAGTGCTGATACGTGATAGGCACGAAATAGTCACGAATCAGATTTTAGTCATTGCAGTCGAATTGGGCTGGCTTGACCGGGGTGCTGTTTGTAAGTAACAGATGCCAATAATGCGGATGTCTATGGGCGTAGGTACTCGTCAAAAAGCTCCTATTACACGTTTGCCGTACTCCCTAACAAATACGCGTCGGAGCCTTCCACTTACCGCATCGCTCCTCACCTGTCTCGACACATAGTTGTAGGAAATTGAGCGCAATTGTGACGCTGTGTGTGAGAATGGTGTAAAATTCTCGGTCAGATTCAAGCGTCGCGTCGTTGGAACTACCAGTTGATTTTGTAAATAATAATCTGGAGGCGTTCTGGCGGGGTCCGCGACTCCTCGGAGACGATCTAAATCGGGGGTCTTGTGCTGGTGTTCATGTCGGATTGTAGTTCCACATGTGATGTTCACTTGTCTGCGCATACGCTTGTAAAAAGGGTTGTCACTTTTTATGACG
>JAFELO010000361.1:758753-775519 GCA_017140195.1 Eumaeus atala | reverse complement strand
TTATAAACTACAGGTAATATATCCCATCGTTGGTTGGTTCAGATTGGCATTAGGCAAAATGCGGCCTTCGCTTTATATTTTAGACGAGAAAATCGCATGGCATTATCAGATACAGGCAGTTATTATAAGTTACAAGATCACAGGATATCCATCATAATTATGTTAATTATTGTGAGGTAACACGAGCGAGAGGCGACCTCGGGAGGGAAGAGGGCGCGCCTTGACACCGTACGTTCTAACCCGCCCCACTTCGATATAATTGTGTCTAGTGTTGCTCTGAATGTAACTTAATCAAAACTTAGCCTTAAACGTATGACACGTTATTAGTATGTATGTCGCAGTCGGATTGTCTAAATCGCTGTATTTCATTACGGCTAGCCATTTTAAAAAAAAAGGCCGTTTTATTTTGTGGCGGGCCGACGATTAGCCACATTGAATACGGCTGAGTGAAATTTCTCCAGAAAGTAAATAGTATTCAATAAAGCTTACCTTATTGAAATAAAGTGAATCATTATCCGCTTTTTTAACGCGTTTTTGTTCCTAACTTTAACGCTCGCGGCGATGCTTGACATGACAACAACAATGGCCTCGATTGTAGAATACAGAGAAATAAAGAAACTGTGTCCCTATAGGTGACAAGGTTTAGGTGGGAGCGTAGTTCCCGACTAAGCCTTTGTGGTTCGGTTATTTTTTTTTATTTGCACTCATAACACTTGGCCAAAAGTCGTACTTTTATTGAGCGCTATCAATGCCTAAAATCAAGAGATTTAATGAGGCTAAACATAAGCTACCATATTGAAGAACGTCTATGACAATCTGGATAATCGTTAGCCCGCAGCAAAACAAAACAGCCCTGAACAACACGGATTTTGAAAATGGTTAGCCGTAATGTTATACGGCGATTTGTACAAAATCGAGAAATCTATTCATGTAACTTATGTATTTATCTGAAAATTGTTGGTTAGGTTCGTCTCGTACACGTCAAATAAATGAGAAAAGAGATCAAATGTTGGGCCAAGACCCAACATTTGATCTCTTTGACGATGATGCCCATTCCACTCGTTCAATATCTTTGTCCAAGATATCTTTATAAATAGCACAGCGCTAGTTGAAGAAATGGAGGACCACGTTCCTTCATTTTCCCAACTAGCGACTTTACGTGCTGCTAACATTCCAAGATTCCAAAAGAAAAAAAAAACGAAAGAAAAAAGCTTTGGGTTAAGCCATGGATTCAAAGGCTACAACAAATTCATTTAAGAGAATGTATGTAAATAATCACGAGTGGAGGACCAACATCTGTTAGGTATATTGTCGCAGCTCGCAAATGAGCAACCAAAGCTGTTTTACGACTAACGACGCTCATGAACATCTGCACAATTGTTATTCCGATGCGTCGCCCTCCTCCCCTCCCCCACGGGCCGCGCCGGACCAATTCCGCTGCAATGCGGCATGGCTCTACATCTTAGTAAACTTTCAACCTTCAGCGGTCAGGCTCACTTGCCGCAGCCTCGCCTAGCACAAGACGGGTCTGGTTGTGTGCTATGCGTCGACGATGTCCAATTTCTTTTACACATGTCGCAATTAGTGTGATGATAAAAGCGCCAGTTTGAATGAAGCTCGACGCCGCGCCTAGATAAAGAAACCTGTCTGACATTACACCGCGCTTTTACGTGCCGGGTTCAACGGGCACCGTTGGTATATATTAAAAAGTTACAATATTTTTAGTCAATTTTGATATTTTGTTAATTAAAAAAAGTATGTAAGGGCTTTAAAGTGGACGTTGAGCGGTTGAATTTGACATTAAGGGCCGGTGGTGGCTGAACTGAGAATTCATCGGACGATCATCTGGCGGCTGATTATGTGATAACGGTGTCGCTACAGCTGGTCGGACAAAATCTATCGGCTGAATTACTGACTCGAAAATTTTTCTACAGGATAGATCAATAGATACAGGATAATAAACAAAAATTCTTTATTTTGTACAAAAAAAAAACCCCTAGAAGCGGTCTTTTTATAGTTACTATGAAGCATATACTAACCGCATAGTTACAATGCTGATGCGTTGCCCATCTTTCCTCCTACCCTCCAATGGGCCACCGGCTACTCACGGCGGTGTTATGTGAGCTAGAGGTCCTTCGCTGGTCGTGTCGGCGCAATTCCGTTGCAATGCAGCATGGCACTTATGACTGAAACATTCAACTGCATCCAAAACAACCGGTATTCGGACGAATACACACCATGAAATTAGTTCAAAAATCAAATTAATCAACGCCAAGTATTATATAATCTATTAATTATTAATAATTGTGGTAATAAAGTAAAAAATGACAGTCGCCTCTTAAGTGCAGGCTATTAGGCCTTTTTTATTACGTTTATATTGTGTTGGATATAATAACTACGAGTATGATCTTATATATCTTATATATATATATATATATATATATATATATATATGTATAAAATATATATATATATGTATAAGGTAATGAAATTGAAAAAAGAAAAAACAAATTAAGTGGCCCACCATTTCCCCGCTCCCACTGGTGGGACTAGGATCTTCCTCCTCACTGGTTAGAACTTAGAAGCATCATATCCACAACGAAAATTAAAATACCTACATGTGTTGAGTTAGAACGGCTGCGAACGATTCTTATGCAAATATTTTGGTTTTCTTTTGCTTCAGCCAAGAGTACCGATTTCGTCTCCAAAATAATCATTTCATTACCTGCGCTTGTAATAATAAATACTATTATTTAATTCAGGTTGGAAAGCCAGCTCATAGTTAATGAATGTTTGAAGGGGTAACCAACCACCGAATGAAAAACTTAACTGATAGAAATATGCTTAAACGCTCTTTTGTTAACATTTTTATATAGTACAGGACATTTCACGACTACCGACGCTTATACGCTTATACATGCATTATTGTCATGCAGATGCGTTGTCGTCCTATCCTCCTCCCCTCCAATAGGCCACCAGCTACTCACAAACCACAATAAACGCGGCATGTGAGCAAGAGTTCCCCGGTTGTGCCGCCCCGGTTTCCATTCGGTTGTAATGCAGCATGGCACTACCTCTTACACATTATATTTAACCAAATCAAGACTGTTAACATTGTTACGTTGTTTACTTTCGAAGAATTGGAAACAGTTTAACAGTAATTGGTTAACAAACAGTTGTTGCTGTATGTGACATGGATGTTTGCGCGGCCAGGTTTCCTTCGTGTACTTAGAAACTGAGTTTGTCGTGTAGACTTTTGGCTAAACCAATACGTCGTGGAAGTGTGCCTAGCGGTTCTTCAGACCTGTGTATCCTCGGTCTCGACAGTAGTGTGTCGACATTGGTTTGCTACATGAAGATCGCTTCAAGCTATGTAGCTTCTTAGATTATTCCTGTATTCCTAAGCTGTTAGGCACAAGAAATTTGTTTTTTTTTTTAAATCTAACTCGCCGTTCCAGAGTTTAGCGCATTTATACAAAAACTTGTCACTTTTATTACATTACTTACATACAAATTTACTTTATTTAGATATTAAATCATTTTTTTTGTTTGCTTGTTTGAACCGAATTATTTGAAAGATCAGCCACGCTAGAAGCATATATATATTACAAGATATAGCAGTTTCTTATGAATGAAACAACGCAAGGTCCGAAGCACGAAAGATATGCGGAGTAAAATCGTGTAATACTGCTGAGAGGTAGTTTTATCGCGCTAAATATGTAGCGCATCTTTCACTTCAGAAACATGTTCGGTCTTAAAATGTAAGAGCTATAGAGGTAATATGTATGTATAGATAAGGGAAGACAGCCAAAACGCGTCCGACGAAAGAGACAGCATACGTGTCTCACTCTCTGTCCCTCTTTTTCCATTCACGTCTCTCTGCGCAATGCGCATGCGAGATTAGAGAGACAAAGATAGTAATATATTCTCATCTTCCTTCTTTATAAACCTATGCATGTATTCGCAATCATAGGCCTACCTACGGCTTTGCTCCTCTGTCTATATTATCTCTATGCACAATTTCACACAGTTCTCTTGTGAATGTTGTAGAAGGATCGTATCCCCCTTGGGTCGGCTGGATGGTGCGTAAATGCATGTTTCCTGCTAGAACTAATATCATATACACCGCTCGTACCGGTCGAGCGATGAAACCTTACATACAGTAACACAGTTATATCATATGACTGACAGAATGTCAAACTCACCACCGCTTACGGAAACGAGCCCGGGTTCGAATCCGTAAGTCGAGAGTTTAGATTGGTAGAAATAAAATATAGCGACTCTAGAGAGCTCTCATAACAAATAAATTAAGAATACGGCTTTTTGCCGATTTGTGGTGCAAATCGACCCCTTCCGTTAGAGGGGGGGGGGGTCCTCAGATAAGTCAATCATTAGACGAGCTCTATTATCCTTATCCACGACACCGCAACTTAAACGGCGTCGTACGCGCGCCGTCCCACTAGAGTGGGGAGGGGGACCGCTTCCCCCTTTTCGGTCCCAATAAAAATCACCATAGGGCAACGCCCACAATATAATATCCGGTTCATCTCTTCCCATCTGTAGGAAAAGAGGTGGGGGTCTGTCCCCCTATCGGCTCCTTAAACCTGAAGACACAAAAGTCTTCGTAGTAAGTCGAACTGTTGAGGCGGGACAAGCGCCGCCAACCAGTATTAGGTCCGTCCGAAAAAAAAAAGGATCTGTTCAGAAAGAAGCAGTTAGTAATTTTGACGTGCGTCCCACATACCTCCGATTGCATGCAAATTCGTGCATATGTAATAATTTTTTTCTTTCATATTCATAAAAATATAATTTACGATCAATTACATTCTCGAAATAAAAGGCACCAAAGCGTGACCAATTTAATCACATATATGCAAAGTACACTGATTCCGCTCAAGGACTTTGACATGAAATTTAATTATTTAAATATGGACTTTACATTCATTACTATTGTTTCAGGGACAGCGAAAATTTAATCCTACTTTATCAGAAGACTTTTCTGAGCGTATGTATAGTTCTGCTGCAACGTCAATGGTGTAAAGTGCCATTAGATTCATCTTATAATTATAATGAAACAAATGAAACCTACGTTCATTAATTACGTGAGGCGTTCATGGTCTTTTAACTGACTAAACTCCCTCCACTTATCATGCGTGAGATTTGTACGAGATGTTTATTTTTATGGTCAACAAGTTCATGAATTGTGCTTCACTCATAAATAATTTCGATAATTTGTTAAATAATATTTCAACTTGTAAACATTACTTATGAAGCTGTATGAGATGGAGACACCCGAGGCCCGCGCGGACCGCAACATCCCTTTGTCCCGGAGATCCCACCAATGACGTCTTTGCTACTACAATTGCCACGACAGTGCGACGTAGTAGCGAAGACTATTTTGTAAGTCAGAATGCAAGAGATTTACCACGAAAACAGCACTGCTCTACCTAATAAGATAAGAAATGTAACAGACATGCTGCCAGACATGATTCATGCCGTGCAGGAGTTTTCGGTGGCCCACTGGACGGTAGCAAATATGCAGAGCAACGTATTATTTATATATGTTGCCCTCCATGTATAACAATTGTGCGGGTGTCTATGGGTTTGGCAGACATTAGGGCTCATTATACTATAAAAGATGTTCAAAGTGTAATCGGTGATTTGGCGATTTAAGTGTTATTATTGCAAGCAATGATCTCAATTTGTTGATCTATATTGTATATGCGAATATATAAATGAAAGTCCTTACAGTGAAACTACTTTTACGGACTTATCGCGGTTTATTTCCTCATCGAACTAGCCCGGCGTTTCAGAAGCTTTGCAGCAACCACGGTCGGGTATGGTGCAGGTGGACCGTTATGCGTGGCTTTGTGAAACTGAGATGTCGGGCGGTTTAAGAACTAAATAAACTGCTATAAACCAGTGTAATTAGTTTTATTAATCTGTTTCTAACAGTTGCCTCCGCTCATATAAAGGATTTGTATGTATTGCGACTATAATTTGTACCTATTAAAAACCGGCTTTATCCGGTTTAGTCTGTTAACTATTAACATATTCCCTCTTATTTATAATTTCGCATAGATACATAAGCACACAGTTAAATAAATTTGACGATTATACGTTTCGGCACCAAAAATAAATGTATAATTTGTTAAATACAGCAAGATGTTATCTACTGCTTGCGTCAAACGGAACTACTAAATAATTATAATTCTTCGGACACTTTTAATCATTTAGGACATCAGAACAGCTGTCATCGCTGTCCACCCGTGATCAAGGTTTCTGGAAAGCTTCTGGAACGTCGAGCTAGTTAAACAATTAAATAAGCCGCGATAGAATCTGAAAAAGTAGTTCTATTTTAATTTTTTAATATCTTTAATCAATTGTCAATTGAAATCGCTTGCTGACTGCGTGCGCTCGTCAGAGGGCAGAGATTTTTTAGAGTGTAAAGTGAGAAACGAGCCGTCGCATAGTTTTCTCCATAGCATAGGGGGCATACGAGAAGTCGGTCACATTATGGTAAGCTTAACGGCCACAACCGCACCGTCGGAGCTCTTGTAGATGAGTTACTGTCCTTCCATCTCCATGAGCCACTTGGAACACACTTTACGATACGCGTAAGCTAAATGATGGATTTCTGTTGCCACTATTGTATCAAATACAAATAATAGAACACATTATTAATTTAAGGAGGCCTCTTGAAAAAAATGTGTCTTCTTGCCGTTTTTTTCTTTACAGAAAATGGTACAGAAATAAGATCGTGCGTACTTGGCCGGTTCTCTATTTTATACTAGCGGATCGCACCGGCTCCGGACCGCACCGCTGCCTTTACAAATTGTGCCTTAAAACCGTCCTGGGAAATTGCTCATGCATTAGTGAAAGCCGCATGAAAATCCGTTCTGTCGATTTCGAGAAAATCAATCAGATACAGACAGCTTTCGGGGATTTTCTTTTACAATATACGGGGCGCTGCATAGTTATATAAGTACTAGAAGCGCCCCGCGGCTTCACCCTCATGACTTCGCTCTGTTAGTCGTAGCGTGATGTTTTGTAGCTTATAGCTGCTTAAAAAAGAGCTATCTGTCAGTGAAAGATTTTCTGTGATGTGAGCAAACGAGCAATCAAAATCTGGATTTTTATACTATTCTTCATTGTAAATTGATTCGTTTGGTAGTTTTTGCCTGAAAGAACAACAAACATACATACAAAATTTGCTTTTGTTTTGACTGGTAGGATCAGTCGTAAGGTTGTGAATAACAAAATCATTATTGTATACAGCGACCGTCAATTACTTCGACTGATATCCTCAATCACACCTATTTGTAACGTACTAATTAGTGCGACAGCTAATACCTGCAAATATGTACACTGAGCATGAAAAAGATGATCCAGACTTTAAAAACCTTTTGCAGGGGCTCGACCCACTCGCTCCCACTCTTAACAGCGGCAACCACAATGACCCTGTGATATCGCAGGAGCCCGAGGGACAAGCTAAGATTGTCTTGGGACCTTGGGAAGAAAATAAAATTTCTAAAATTAATGGATACTTTTCAACGAATGTACAGTAAAATATTGCAATTGTTGATGCGAACAAACTACGAGCGAAAGTACAGAGTATCACTTTCCTAATATAGAAAGGAGCGATTTGGTGTGCTGCGGGCAGACCTACAATCCTAGAGGTAAATGTACAGAGAGAAGGGACGCCATAGGCAGTTCTATGACGGCACTGGCCATCTTCTTGAATGGAGACGGAAGGTGAGACAGCAGTACTATCTTTTTCTTTTCTTTCTTTCTCCAATCTCGCATGCGCCTTGCGTGGAGTGCAATTAATGATAAAAGAGGGACAGAGAGCGTACATTTGCCGTCTCTTTCGACGTATACGGCTGAGTTTTAGTCTGGCTTCCATACTCTGTCTATATTATCACTATGCTTACAATACTGACGTCACTGCAATCTTAACGCGAAGATCGGGTGGTGTCAACAGCGCAGAGGCGCCGACACTGGAAGGGTGTAGAAATGACGACTACTAACAGTTTTCTCAGGCCTATTCTTTAGTATAGAAACTGACAACACGCGCACCCACTACAACTTACGGCACTACAGCATAACAAAATTCCCCTTAGGAACAGAACAGCATACATCTGCACAACAATTGTGCGGACGTCTATGTGCGTCGGTAGTCACCACAACGGTCCGAATGCTCGATTGCCCGTTTGCTATTATATTTGAAAGGGTAAAAAAAGAAGTTGAAGTGAAACCTGTGTTTCGAAGGTTTTATATTGATGGGGAATCTGTTAATCGACTGCTGATGATACGAAATTAATTTGGCCGTGAATACCTTAACAACAACTGAACAGCGATCGAAATCACCGTTATTAATTTGAACAAAAAACTATGTGATGTCAACTTCTTGTACGATATTATAAAAACACCATGATTTCATTAATCAGGATGACAACCTGCTGGAGGTTATGGGAGTTGTGGGAGCCGTTCTCTAAGCATGGGATGGGTCTAAACATGATAAATGATAAAAATTAGTTAAAAATATGTTTTGGTGGTCAAAGGGGTCCGCGGACTTTGAGTGGGTAATCTTTTCTTCATTGTTGCATGATCTCCGGTGGTGCGATAGGTTATGGGGTGCCTGTAGCCTCGAAAACGAACATGATTCTGTAGTGTTTTACTCGGCATTTTGTTTTTCTTGCCGCGGGATTTATGCCGTTAGTTATAGAGGAAACGATAAAAATGGCTATTGGCGGCCTACGGACTACGCAGAGTAATGGGCAATCGTCCCTGCACTGCTGATGGTGCGGAAATTTATGCGTTGCCACTGTAAGACCTCCACTGCATTCGCCCCTTATGCTATAAAAATAGCTGTAAACTGGATAACAGTGCCGGAGGACGTGCTGGGAGCTCTTAAAAACACATACAATTACAAACCGCCTTAACCTTTCGCCCGAACACGGAAAACTATGTGTATAATTAAATGTGTTTTTCTCGCTGCAACTATACACCGATGTCAAGGACTCCTGACTTTTAGCGCCGTCACATAATTAGCTCCCTGTAGACAATCCGCGCCGCGATGTAAGGTCCCTAGATATAACAACAGCATACTATTAAATTTACAAATTGGCAAATAAAAATGTTGTTGTTTCGTATGATTTAAGTCTCAGTAATAAGGACTGTAGGACAATAGTTCATAGTAGTGACAAAAAACTGTGTCTAGAAATCCAGTGTTCAGTTTTATTCTTATTATGTTATAAAGTTTACTATTACAAATGATTCGCAAACTCATTTTTTTAACTTGTATTCACTTGATAATTTATTTACCTGTATCGTTTATTTACTATTAACCTGTTAATAGTACTTTTGGACAAAGGATGTTGGTCAACATTCTGGTTGGCTACAGGAGAGCTGAGCGTGGCTACCGGAGAGCTGAGCGTGGCTACCGGCTACTAGAATTTTGACGTAAGTCTCAAACGAAATATATCAAAATTCCACCTCCAGTCCCTAAAAAAGAGAAGGTTAAATAGAATATGGAAAGCCGATAAATTACTCGTATGCCATTGTCGCGACTAGATGATAGAACTCCTTTTCTAATTACTCTAGCTTTATCTATTTTAATATATCGCCGTCGTCAATGTCACATAATTAGTACCGTCAATACACGTCCAACAGAATTATGAATAAAACCGCTTAATGATAGGAGTGGAACAGAGCGTAGCGTGCGGCCGAGCCATTGTGGCTAAGTACGTAGGTTGTGACGAAACTAGCTCCGGCTCGTGCACTGTGAGACCGCCGCGACTTTACACGCGCTATATCCGACTAATGTTATAAATGCACACGTCCGCTCCCAGCTCATGAACCTCTCCATGATATTCGTGTCTGTGTAGAGGCCATTATCGCCACCGCCCACGAGACATCAGAGTTGGAATATGAGGGACCCCGCAGTCTCGTTGGCCATAATAATAATAGTTAAATTAGCTATTATAAATATTCTCATATCGGGGTACAAGCATATACATCTCGCGGGATAGTGCGAGGTCGGTACCCCTTTCGACTCCAAACCTAGCGTCATTGGGGCCGTGCACTCATAGCAATCCGATGTAGCTGTATTCGATTTCTTTTCGCTTCCAAGGCATAAGTTAAGGGCCGGAGAAAAAAGAAAATAAAAGTCTATTGTAGCAGTGGACAGGCTAGTCGGAGCATTTTGCCTACGTTCACGTATTCGTTTTACATATGTGGGATCCAATGGGACCGGAACTCACAAATCGGACTCACGCGAAGGCCTGTCATGGCTCCATGTGAGTGAGCCACTCCCGTCATGTCGCCACAATTATCTACTTTTTACATTTTTTATTATTAATTTATTATCTATTTATTTATTATTAATATTCAACGAACCTGTTGCGAACTGGTCACCAATTCGATTCATGCTCATTGAGGGAGGCACTTATATTGTAGGCACTTTATTACCATCTCGACAGCATGTGAGTCGCTACGCCTGGACGTTAACTATAAATAGTGTATGAAATAAAAACCTGTTTGGTTCGGCAAGTCTTTGTACTAATCCATACAAACAAATTGACTGAAGCATACACGTCGTACTAACTAAACATTGTTTCACTCTTAAATTAGGTAGATAACAAAACTATTATGTGCATTAAACTTAACTGAGATCCTGAGTAGCTAAGGACAGACGAGGAAAGCGGCTTTCGCTACAAGCGTTCTAACAATACAGTCTGGTGTGGGGCAATTAAAAACTATTCAGAGTCATAGACATGGAAAATATCCATCTTGAATGGAAAAAAAATCGAGTTCAAAAATAACACCTTGCACAGTTAAATATAAACTAACTGATTTGGTCATTAACTATCATTTCCAATACTAATTTCTTAGAAATAAATTTTATTTTTCAACATTTTAAAATGACATATTGGCTTGAAGCCGTTGGTTAGTCAAGGCAGGTCTGTCTGCTCCTGTCACATCGGGTGTCGGGTGTCGTGATAAACCCACCCGACGAATACACCGTGGAGGCAAAATTATATCAATGAATGTCCATGGTACTTACTTTATATTTAACTTTTTATGCGGTATTACCGCTTTTGAAGTCGGTTAAATTATTTATATTAAAAATTAAGTATATCCAGCGAAGGGAAGCTGTATATACAGCTTCCCTTCGCTGGATATAAATTAAGACATGGAACGCGCGTTATTTTTAAAACCGCCAAGTTATTTATCGCCTTCCCCGCAACTGATAAAGAAACTGAGTTTGCTTTAATGAGCAAATGGCGTAGACTCGTATGGTATCAAGAATTTTGTAGCATAAGGGAGAAAGCGAACACCTCCCTTCCCTCCAATGGCTGTAAGTTTACGTCTTTACTTTTATCACGTGAGCGAGAAATACCTCCCTATTCAAGCCGGCTCAATTCGGCTGCAATTCAACACCTACCTATGCTGTTGACGATCGCATCACTTGGCCGTACCGCCGAGGCGGGCTGTGCTTTGTGCTGTCGGTCGGGTGTCACGGTTGTTAAGTTATTAAAATCAACTGAACAGCCTTGGAGAAATAGAGCGTGGTTAGATGGGAGTATATTATTGAGCACGAGCTTTCGCCCGCGACTTCTTTCGCGTCAAGTATATCATCTACTGAGGTATATATTTCATTGGAGACTCCTAAAAATCTCGAATGAAAAGATGAAACATGCGCCAGTTTTAAAATCAGACCTCCAGCAGTACAAATGTTTAAATAGTTTTAGTATATAGTTTTAGTATATAATAGTTAACTGATAGAAGCTCAAAAAGAGGCACATTTTCGAGGTGATGATGACACAAGTTGATATTGGCAGTTCAGACGAGGTGCCCTTCGACATACTTTGTATAGCTTTATCTAGCAAAAAGTTCTTAATAGCATCTATCTATAGACACGCGGCCATTAAGTGGGCATTAAAACATTTATTAACTTCGTTATAATCATCAGCAACTAGAGTTCTATCGACTGGCTTACTTGCGAAATTACTGTTACTGTGGTCCTGACACAGTACACGTCACTGCCTTGTGCTACTAAATCATTTGACGAGCGCAAGGCTAGAACATTGTGCCTGCAAGATGACCTAAAAGTCCTAGGTTCTCGGTCGGGTGAAAATGTTATTGGTATTATTAAATTTTCTCTTTCTAGGTGAACAGAAATCATGGAACTCTCTTATCGCGTGGATGATGCGAGTGCAAACTTCTTTAGGCGTGTGGAGCGCTTTTTGGGTGAACAGAAACGATGGCACTCGCGTCATTGTCCCGCGGAAGACGCGAGTGCAAACTTCCTTAGGCGCGTTGAGCATTTTTTGGGTGAACAGAGATAATGGCACTCACATTATTGTCACGCGGATCACGCGAGTAAAAACTTCTTTAGGCGTGATGAGCGCTTTTTTGGTGAACAGATATCATGGCACTCGCATCATTGTCACGCGGATGACGCGAGTGCAAACTTCGCTAGGCGTGTTGAGCGCTTTTTTGGGTCAACGGAGATCATGGCATTTGCATCATTGTCACGCGGATGTTGCGAGTGTAAACTTCTTTAGGCGTGTTGTGCGCTTTTTTGGGTAAACAGAGATCATGGCACTCGCATCGTTGTCGCGCAGATAGAAGTGAAAACTTCTTTAGGTAACGTTGATTTTTCTTGTTTATTTATTAAGAAAATCTATACATATACGTAACAAATAAAAAATATCTCGAAAAATTAATGATACATGTTAATTAGATTGAATCCGGGGCACAGTTTGTTGAAAATAATACTCTCCAGTATCACTTGAAGGTCGGCTAATGATGTCGGTATATGATTAATGTTTGTCACTTAATAACACATCAAAATCAAGGTTCATATTTCACAAAAATTAAAGTAGTGGGATTTTTATGCTCCTTTATTTTCATGTATTACTTAAATAATATAGTAATAGATAATTTTAAGTTTAACGAATAGATACGTAAATGAGGAAATATTTACGTATCTACTTTTCGTAAATAATAGTTATTGCTGCACTGTAACTAAATTAGGTCAGGTGATAAATATCTCTTTTGTAAAATAACACGAACCGCGACAGTACGAGTTCTCAACGCTACTATATGTTTGTCATTCACTTAGTATCCGATGGCCCATTGGAAGGAAGGAGGGTAATGCGCCTATATAACAATTATGCGAATGTGCTTCGGTTTGGGAAATGTATTAAAAGGATTCAACTGCTCGTTAAAAAGTATCGAATATTATATAGCAACTGGTCTCTAGGGGCCACAATTTAGTCACAAGGAAAACAAAAAAAAAAGAAGCGATCGCAAGACTTCCAACAAAGATAATGAATAGCAAACCAAACAGTTTAAGGTCAATAGGACCGTTAAAAAAATTAAATGCCGAAATCGTTTCGCGAAAGAAACATGAAATGTAGTAAATATTGCCATAAAAAGAAGTGAATAAGAAAACCGAAAATACATTAAATCATTATTCAAATGAGGCAAAGGTTGAATTTGAAGCCCACGTGTGCATACACGTGGGTACACGCTAGGAATGCTGTCGATGTGTGACGACCGTTGACCGCTCGACCGTGGGCTGTTCCACTAAATATCTGTTCATTGCTCATAACCTCTTGGTACAAAGCACAAATCGTAGCATATTTTTTGGAAGATTTTGTACTTAATTTTGCCGCTCGTCAAAACCTGACTCGCAAGCCGAAATGCGCGACGGCTATGTCAACCAACTGCGAGATGCATTTCTTCGACATACCTAGTTCGACTGCAACTTAGCCAATAGTAATAACATTGATTACCGTTATTAATTCTTAAAAATAATATAAAAAGGTCCTAAAATTGTTGCCAATAGTTATCCATGTTTACATCAACTCTACAGGAGTACTTTGGCTCATCAATATTGTAATGAGGCCAGAAACGATTAGTGGTCGCGTAAGATCCGAGCCTATTGACCGACGGAGGCCGTGCTATAACCTGTTGTCGAGGGCCACATGGGCCCAAGGCTGTTTCACTTGCCGTAGAGGAGACATTATTAGGTCTGGTTGAGGAGCTAAATTCAAAATGTGGCAGACAGTAGACATCAACATGAGCAGTTTTTACCTCAAAGTGCAGCTTATATCTCGACTGAGTCAGGGGGGGATACTTTTTATCGACCAATTTGTGTAGAACTCTATGTTCCACGCTTACAGCCTGAACGAGTTAAAATCAATTATTTAATCGATCTTCTTAGGATGATTGTATGGTTGCGAATTTCTTCCGTAGTTTCCCCACGACCTGTCTATGATGGATAAATCTTTGATAACTTTTCTTGGTAATTTTACCACACGCTTTTTCAAATGTTAACTGTTGTTATAATACACTAAGTATCTCTCGAGGATCTTCGATTATTACTAAAACGATTCTTTTTAAGGATAGCAACAGATTCTTAAGTTTTGTTATCCATGCGCTATGTATATTAGTAAGTACTATCAGTCCATATCGGACATTCAGGTCCAATAAAGAAGTTAACATTTTACCGGCCGCGCACAAGGCTACAACATTTTGGTGAAGCAAGCGCCAGTATGTCTATAGCCGAGCAAACCGGTCGGCGCCATTTGACGGGCGAGAGGAAAGTGATAAGTACACGTTCCGTTTACTACATACTAGTATGGCACGCGGCTTCTGCCTTACCGAACGCCCGGCACGGCCGGGAGAGGAACTGTCGCGTTTCGTGCGGTTTGTAAGTAGCCGGTGGCCCATTGGGGGTGGGGTGGAAAGCAGGACAACGCATCGGCATAATTATGCGGATGTTCATGGGCGTAGTTTAAGGCTCCGATGGGTCATTTGTCCCCTATACTAAAAAAAATGTACCGACTACAGGCTACACCGGTACACGGTGCAGGACATTTCTTTATGTTTTCTGTAGTCTGAAAGAAATATCCAGTGCAGCTTAATCGGTTACTCTAGGACACGTAAGGCGACGGTCTAATTGTGATTGTGGTCGATAGGGGGACAGGCCCGCCTTTCGCGCAGATGGGAAGGTTACATCCTAATAGTTATATAGTGCGGGGCATGTTTTAGGCTGATTTTAGTCTCACGCCGACGGCACGCGCACCGTCAGCGCTGATGTCCGTGATATATGAACTTTTAGGAAGAGTTTTTTGGTGACGCGTAGCTATCAGCGCGCACGGTGGTCAGCGCTGATAGCTACGCGTCGCACGTCGGCCTCGCGTAGCTGTCGGCGCTGACGATCGCACGAGCGCCTCTGCGTTCAGTGAGCGTTTTAGTGTCAAGCGGAGCGGACGTCGTCCGCGCGTACAGTCATGGCGAGTCGCGAAGTGGATACTGGTTATGGAACAGTTAGACGTACTGTTTAGTTTAATCACTAATAATATGTCATTTATGTTATTTTTTTTGTCTTACCTATAATATGAAACATAACAATAATAAATACCTATGTTGTTTTCTTACCTATACTTTGCCATGATTACACATAATTATAAAACGAATAAATATGTTTTTTCTTAACTTAAAGTCACCATTAGTCGTTCAATCGGTGGTATAGGCACGATTCGTAAGCTGCAATGGACCAGTTCATCCTGTATCTTTGCCAGAATTTCGTCAAAAGTTCTAGTTGTCATTCGAAAGTAATTAAAGAATTTACTTCCGTCAGCCCTCAGAGTGCCATATAACAAGACAAACTCTCCTGCAACGGCTCTCTGCTCAATCAATGGATGAACATGGAGTCTTCGTCGTCGCCGGTTTTTATTTTTATAGGATACATAGAACAAAGCAGCAATAATTAATACACTCCGAATTTTGTCGTCGTCTGTACGGTAGGGCGGTCAGTACGTTACTAAAACGAGCCACTCTGAGCCTCAGCGCTGACAAACAACGCGCTGAGCCATGAGCGCTGACGGTGAGCGTGTGTATGCACTTATCCCTTTATCCCCGTATTCCCATGGGACGTTAGTCTTACACGACCGGAGATAAATCAGGTACAGGATCGAGCGGGCTAGTAATGGCTTGAATTGAAAAAAATCTATAATATAATTTGTTCTGCTCAACTGTTCTGTTCTGAGGTAAACGGTAACACTGAAAATAGATTAAAGCGTCTTCATCTTCGCCATTGAAATAAAATAAAACACTTTACAACACTACGATATAAATAAATAAAGTGTATAAAGGTAATGAAGAAGTTCTATAAAAATACTATTGTCTATGTATTTATAAACGCATACATGCATACACATACACATGTGTGTATGTATTGTTTAATGATACATGACATTGTTTTATTTGGACGTAATTCACAACACGATAATTCTAAAGATTCACAAACTTCAAAAGGGTTGGTTTGAATTGTTGTAAATGTCTTTATATTATTACTATTCATTTGGGTATTGTCATTGCTGCTTTACCGAATGGATCCGGTCCGACCGAGGAGCTGTTCCTTGTTCATCTTCACATTATGCCGGTGATATGCTGTCCGTTTCGTGGGGTTCGTTAGTCAGTTATAGTGTAAGGAGACAATAATGGAAGCGTCTCCGTGATTACCGATACCTCTTTTCTCTCTTTCCCTCCAATGGGTCACTGGAAATACAAACCGTACGAACACTTCGCCATCATTTTTCTATCGGACCTGAAAACACTAATTTAACTATTATTATCATGGCCAGAGGGACCAAAAAGTACGTCGTCGTCCCTGGCTCTGACGTCGGGGGCAGCTCGTGCGCGGTAGCTAAAATGGCCTCGGCGCTGACGTGAACGTTTGGCTC